>JAMFTG010000074.1:95000-335000 GCA_023974075.1 Chaenocephalus aceratus
TCTACTTTAAAGAGTCCTTTCCTGCTGATGTTCAGGTGTATATCAGTATGTAGTGTCTCTACTTTAAAGAGTCCTCTCCTGCTGATGTTCAGGTGTATATCAGTATGTAGTGTCTCTACTTTAAAGAGTCCTCTCCTGCTGATGTCCAGGTGTATATCAGTATGTAGTGTCTCTACTCTAAAGAGTCCTCTCCTGCTGATGTTCAGGTGTATATCAGTATGTAGTGTCTCTACTTTAAAGAGTCCTCTCCTGCTGATGTTCAGGTGTATTCAGTATGTAGTGTCTACTTTAAAGAGTCCTCTCCTGCTGATGTTCAGGTGTATATCAGTATGTAGTGTCTCTACTTTAAAGAGTCCTCTCCTGCTGATGTTCAGGTGTATATCAGTATTGTGTCTCTACTTTAAAGAGTCCTCTCCTGCTGATGTCCAGGTGTATATCAGTATGTAGTGTCTCTACTTTAAAGAGTCCTCTCCTGCTGATGTTCAGGTGTATATCAGTATGTAGTGTCTCTACTTTAAAGAGTCCTCTCCTGCTGAGGTTCAGGTGTATATCAGTATGTAGTGTCTCTACTTTAAAGAGTCCTCTCCTGCTGATGTTCAGGTGTATATCAGTATGTAGTGTCTCTACTTTAAAGAGTCCTCTCCTGCTGATGTTCAGGTGTATATCAGTATGTAGTGTCTCTACTTTAAAGAGTCCTCTCCTGCTGATGTTCAGGTGTATATCATTATGTAGTGTCTCTACTTTAAAGAGTCCTCTCCTGCTGATATTCAGGTGTACATCAGTATGTAGTGTCTCTACTGGGACATGTCTCCATGCTTTAATGTTCAATGAGCGCTAGCCAATAGGAGCGTGAGTGTTCTATAGTGATGTCACTGTGTTCTGAGAAACGTTGGTATTTTAGTCGCTGCAGACCATTTACATGCACTAAAACCTGCATTACAGGAGAGGGAAAACGGGTTTGAAAAGTGTTTATATCTGTACCTGCAGTCCTCGGGGTCCTTTCTGGTCCGACTCCTGATAGTCCTCGCTCTCCTTCTCTCCCGCAATACCTGAGGAAACACACACCATCAGAAATCTGCCTAGCAACAGTAATCCTCATAAGCTCAGTGAGTTACAGCATCATACTGTTTTCAACAGACTTAAAACAGACTTTTTTATTTGGAACAGATCCTCACCTTGATCATATTAATACTTTTTTCAATGATAATGGTGAATAATGTTTCAAAACGTCTAACATTTCGAATCATATCATAAGGCAAATATCAGTTTAAAATAATCACAATCGTTATTTTTGGCCAGTCGTTATTTAATATTAAAAAAAAATACAAACATCAAAATCGACATATTTGAGAAGCTGGAAATCTGCAGTCGTTGCAATATTTCATGAAAAATGACTTGAATATTGTTTTTGCTGATTGACTTATTTGACATGTTGTTATACCTGTTATTGAGTTCTCATAATAACAGCGATAGCCTCTCTCTTTAGATAAAAGTCTCTCTCACCTCTCTCTCCCGGCTGTCCCGGTGATCCGCTGTTTCCATCGAAACCGTTCCTCCTGCGGCGCCGGGCTCTCCGCGGGTCCCCTGCCTGCCTTCGGCTCTGGAGGCCCGCGGGTCCTGGCTTGTTGCTGGCGCTACTGACCGTTAGGGATTTGGTTCAGTAACGTGTCGACTCGACCCATTTGTGGCTGCAGCAGAGGAGACAACAGTCAGTGTCACAGTTCAGAATCAGAACCAACATTCGTCCCACGTTCAATACATAGTAGGTAGGTAGGTAGGTAGGTAGGTAGGTAGGTCGGTAGGTAGGTAGGTCGGTAGGATAGGTAGGTCGGTCGGTAGGTCGGTCGGGTCGGTAGGTAGCGTAGGTCGGTAGGTAGGTAGGTCGGTAGGTAGGTAGGGTAGGTCGGTAGGTAGGTCGGTAGGTAGGTAGGTAGGTCGGTCGGTCGGTCGGTAGGTAGGTCGGTAGGTAGGTAGGTCGGTCGGTAGGTAGGTCGGTCGGTAGGTAGGTAGGTCGGGTAGGTAGGTAGGTCGGTAGGTAGGTAGGTCGGTCGGTAGGTCGGTCGGTCGTGTAGGTAGGTAGGTAGGTCGGTCGGTCGGTTAGGTAGGTTATTTTGTTTACAGTACCAGTGTGATCAACATTAAAATACACATACTGTAAATGAACAATTAAAAATAGTATATCAATTACTATAAACACTATGAAATAATACTACACTGGTTGTCAGAGCCCTTGTTGTTGTATGTGTGGAGGTTTTAGAGGCTGACCGCTGGCAGTAAAGAAGCACCTAATGTTTAATCAAAGTATCTCTGTGTTCTCAGAGAGTATCTCACCGTTCACCAGCTGCTCACACACTTGTCTGGCGATGGATTCTCATCATGTTCTGAGGAGCGAAGTCACCCTGAGGAGGAAGAGGAAGGAGGGTAGACGACACAAAACTGTGCTAATGTACGGAGGCCGACACGTGCAAACCGCCCAAATGAAATGTCCTTATTTCTGGTTATTAGAATAGCGATTCAAAGTCAAAAGAATACAAGTTAGTTTTTGATTTGGGGAAATATTGTGAGTGGAATGTAAATATAGGGGTTATTCGTTTAGGCTTTTGGAGCTTCTTCCCACCTTCTTAAGACTAGATTTTCTCTTACAATTTTTGGAGGAAGTGAAGTGAAGCTCTCCAAAGTATAATAGTTTTCTAGGAAATGCAAGGGGACAGACTGCATTGTAGCCACGTTGGTGTTTGTGGAAAGGCTTGAAGGCATTGAAATGACTTGTAAGGAAGGGTGTTTTCCTGCTGAGCAGCCAAGATAAATCTCACTTTGGATTCAAATGTGATGTTTTCGAGCTTCTGAAGATGTTTAAAATAAATGCAGATGTACTCACTCTCTCTCCCTTGCTCTCCCTTTAGACCGAGAGAGCCCTGGAAACAGCAAAACGAGAATACTTTAGTTTGCAGAAAACGTTTGAATCTGTGTCTGGATGTAAAGGTGAAGACAACTCATCAGGAGATCGGTGTCTCCGGGGTTTCCTGGTTTTCCGACTCCACCTGAATTTCCATGAGATCCCGGAGGTCCCTGCAGGAAACAGACGTAAACAACCACGGGTTAGAAGACCAGCGATTTCAATATATTAACAATTGACAAAAGCTCACTGAATATGAAAGGTCTGCTAATAGAGGGGCTCTAAAAGTAGAGCCACTGAACTACTAAATTCCCCCTGGACTAAATCAAATACTCAGATTCTGATTGATGAATATTCATTTGAAGGAAAAGTCACTTAGTCTTGCCTTTCTTTGCTCTAAACACTTAAATGCAAAAATATCTTATGCTAGGTTACAATGTTTTTCTCATCTACTGTACAAATGTATAAGCATTAAAGTCTCACCATGGGTCCTGTGGCGCCTCGGGGGCCGGTCGTGCCTTCCTTCCCTGGGGGGCCCTGAGGATAACATAATAATAACAACGTGTAAAGGTAAGGTACGTTTATTTATAAAGCACATTTTCAGACATTCAACATCTTTACATCAACATTAACACTTAAGGGTCCCCTATGATACTGTTTCTCATCCAATATATCACATGTCCCAGAGATATCCAGAGCCTGTCTCTGATTGGCTGAAACACCAAACAGATCCTTGCAGCATATACCCATAACCCCCTCTGTTAGCATTACCCATAACCCCCTCTGTTTCAGCCCTGTTTCCAAAGTGCTGATTCTCTGTCTGTTACTTTAGATGACAACAAGGAGCCCCTCCCCACGCCCTCTGAGAGACATTTGGTTACAAAGAACTCCATGGTGCTCTAGAGGAGATTCAGGTGATAAGGGGGCGGGGTACCTTGTTGTCTGATTGGCTAATGGCCTACACAAGACAAACACATCGTTATTGACATCATCAAGTGGCTCTTTACACAGAGGGGGACACATGTTGATGTAGAAGAGACATGAAGAAGAGGGGGACACATGTTGATGTAGAAGAGACATGGAGAAGAGGGGACACATGTTGATGCGAAGAGACATGAAGAAGATGGGGACACATGTTGATGTAGAAGAGACATGAAGAAGAGGGTGACACATGTTGATGTAGAAAGAGACATGAAGAAGAGGGGACAAATGTTGATGTAGAAGAGACATGAGAAGAGGGGCACACATGGTGATGCAGAATAGACATGAATGAAGAGGGGCACATGGTGATGTAGAAGAGACATGAAGGACTTCTCATAATAGGTGACCTTTAAAATGGATTCTGTGAGCTTGCCAGTTAGCATCTGATACCTGGAGTGATGTGTCCTTCCCTTTGAGTGGATTCAATAAAAGGATGAATTCAAACCCCCCTGTGTACTCACTTCTGACTCCTGCCGGTCCGATGGGGCCCGCCGGCACCGCGTGGTCCCGGGGAACCCTGCCACAAACACAAGAAAAAACTTTATTTATTCACTGCAGGATTACAAAAGGTCTCCCACCAGGGTTTCAGGCTGGATTCCTGCACTACTTCCTTTCTCTTTTGTCCATTTGCTCTCTGCTTTTATGCCCCCTGCTCTTTGATGCTCAGCATTAGATTTACAGGCAACATAATTGATCCCAGATCTGTTTTATTGGCCATTATAAGGCAAGGGTCTGAAAGTCATTAAATGCCCGTTGATGCAGCATCTGCTCCATCACCTGCAGCTCCATCAGCACCACGTGGATCTGGAGGTAGCTGAACACTGAGTTACGTGGAGAATAAACAGCATGTTGTCTAGTCGTAACATGGATTTTTCCAACATGGCTGCCCATTCATTCCAAGAGAGAGCTGCAGGAATGAGTCCAAAAACCCAGAAACTAGTGAGCATTTAAGCACTTCCTGTCCCCTGATCTGGAAGTCAATGTCTTTTTCTGAATCTGTGTTTGGTTGTCAGCCTCAACTAAGGTCTGTGGTTAGCACAAACTATTCTACCACATAACATACATCAGTAAATACCCCAGTGGTGAATTTAAAAACAGCGGTTGCTAACAAGTGCTGAGACGACTAAACATCATCACGCCCAACGTCATGTGACCGTGCTGTAGTTCCTTTATAGCCCAACATTAGCCTCCTTTAGCTTAGCAGTGGTGACGTGAAGTCATGTGGACCGTGCTGTAGTTCCTTTATAGCCCAACATTAGCCTCCTTTAGCTTAGCGGTGGTGACGTGAAGTCATGTGACCGTGCTGTAGTTCCTTTATAGCCCAACATTAGCCACCTTAGCTTAGCGGTGGAGACGTGAAGTCATGTGACCGTGCTGTAGTTCCTTTTATAGCCCAACATTAGCCTCCTTTAGCTTAGCAGTGGTGACGTGAAGTCATGTGACCTGTGCTGTAGTTCCTTTATAGCCCAACATTAGCCTCCTTTAGCTTAGCGGTGGTGACGTGAAGTCATGTGACCGTGCTGTAGTTCCTTTATAGCCCAACATTAGCACCTTTAGCTTAGCGCGTGGAGACGTGAAGTCATGTGACCGTGCTGTAGTTCCTTTATAGCCCCACATTAGCCACCTCCTAGCTTAGCGCTGGTGACGTTGAAGTCATGTGACCGTGCTGTAGTTCCTTTATAGCCCCAACATTAGCCACCTTTAGCTTAGCGTGGAGCGTGAAGTCAATGTGACCGTGCCTGTAGTTCCTTTATAGCCCAACATTAGCCTCTTTTAGCTTAGCGGTGGTGACGTGAAGTCATGTGACCGTGCTGTAGTTCCTTTCTAGCCCAACATTAGCCTCCTTTAGCTTAGCGGTGGTGACGTGAAGTCATGTGACCGTGCTGTAGTTCCTTTATAGCCCAACATTAGCCACCTTTAGGCTTAGCGGTGGTGACGTGAAGTCATGTGACCGTGCTGTAGTTCCTTTATAGCCCAACATTAGCCACCTTTAGCTTAGCGTGGTGACGTGAAATCATGTGACCGGCTGTAGTTCCTTTATAGCCCAACATTAGCCTCCTTTAGCTTAGCGGTGGGTGACGTGAAGTCATGTGACCGTGCTGTAGTTCCTTTATAGCCCAACATTAGCCTCCTTTAGCTTAGCGGTGGTGACGTGCTAAGCTAAATTCTCTATTTAAGCCGACTCAAAGTCTTTTTTTTTTAATAAAACCATGTGGTGCTCACCGATGGATCGCCTGTCTACTTATAATTGATTCGTTTTTTTTATTCATTCATTAAAATATGATTGATTTATGGTACTTTGGACTCATTTCCTGCTTAATGATGCAGTATGCATTAAGATATTGTGACAGGAAAGACAAATAAATGAAGGAAACGTCTCTCCATCTCTGCCCGTCCAATAAAACGTTCATATGAGAGGTTTTCATTCCAGGTCGAAATTAAAAGAAATACAACCTGATCTTCGTCACTAATTAATCTCAAACACACAGAGACAGATTCACCCTGTTCTGAGGTCAAAGCCTGAACACTGACCCGACATTTTCTTTTTTCTAAAGCCAACGTTTGTTTCATAATCTGAGGTTTGTCTGACATTTTGAATTATAATTCTTTAAAATCCTGAAAGCTCCTCGATGAAGCAGCGTACAATAACAGGAGGAAGGAGCAGCGTTCCAACATGTAAGCAGCGCTGTTAATCACGCTGATGTTTCCTTGGCTCCTTCTCTGCAGAAAACTTAATTTAAAAGTAATATTTCAAGCCACACTCCCTTCTTTTATATCGGGTTCCAGCCAGACGCCACGCTATAAGTCAATCTGAGTGATCTGCTTCCTGATTAAAATCACTTCCACTCACTTTCTGTCCAGGTAATCCTGAGCCTCCCAGTTCTCCCTTCGGTCCAGGGCGGCCCCTGCACACAAGCAGAACAGAAGCATTTAGAAACACACAAGGTACTGCAGTTACATGAAAAGATAGTCCACAAGAAGAGGTCAGTATAGAGTGCCACAGGGACGAGTCCTAACACCAGGAAGTGAGTCAGCATTTCACCACTTCCTGTTCCCCTCGTCTCAGAGCCAATGGGAGTCCTCCACATGATTTTGGAAAGTATCTGAACTAAGGTCTGTGGTTGAGACGCATTGAAGAGATGGATCACGTGTTGTTCTACGGCATTAAATCCATCAGCTGGTGATTTCTGAAGAGTGGACGTGTCTGAAAAACGATGGTTGTTACCAAGTGGCTGAATAGGACTACAGAAGTCGTGAGGCCGTTGTACGTCATTACGCCGAACACTCCTCTGAGTTAGTTTCTGTTCTGCTTCAAAGCAAGTCCCTGCCTCCTGCAAAGTGTTCAGACAAACACTTCAACTCGTTCCATTTAGAATCTGTAATGTTTGAATATGGCGTGACGTTGAAAGCGGCGACTTTGCTGTAGCTCCTTTATTGCATAACGTTAGCATTTTGCTTCTGGCGACTAGATTTATGATTAGAACATTATAAAAGTAGACACGTGGAGATTATCCGGCTGAACAAAACGTGATCCGTCTCTTACATGTGTTTCAACCACAGACCTGATTCCAGCTATTTTCCAAAATCCTACGGAGAGATCTCGTTTTGACGAAGGAACCGGAAAGAGTTTACTTCCAGGTTTTAGGACGCGTCGCTGCGGCTCTATTTAATCCCACTGTACGGTTATGTAATGTAAAGCTCTCTTGCACGTTTGTATTTTTATTTCATGTTTAGTACATAGAATGTCTCATTGTTGTTGGAGCCTGAGACTTCAGATTGGATTTTCTTTTGTTGTATAATTGTATTTTTTGCCGGGTTTTAATAGTCTAAATTTAAGTTTAATTTATTCCAAGACAACAATACAGTTAAATAAAGAATACACTGCGAGGCAAAGGGCTGTTGGGAGACTTTTATTGTTATAAAACCATTACAGGGTGGCGCAACACATGCGAGTTATTTTAATCTTTAATTTATTAATTTTTATTTTATTAGCTTTTCTTTTTAATGACTGATTTTAAATGCCATTTTCTTAATGTCCTTTCAGTTTTTGTAAAGCACTTTGAATTTGCCTTGTGTGTTGAAAAGGTGCTATATAAATAAAATTGCCTTGCCTTTAACATTTTTTTTGGTTTTACTTAAACTATTTTAGTTTCCCACCTTATATTAATATTTTGAGTGGAGGTTTTATTTTTCCACTTAGATTCATTTGTTTATTTATAAAAATGTATATGAGTTGGATTTCATGTAATCATGGTTCTAATATTGTTTGTAAAGGCTATATAATATAAAGTTTATTTGTAATATTCGCACAAGGAGAAACACCTGTCTCCACCGGATATTAACATCTGGATAATCTTTTATTTATTTTTTTGCATTTTATAGCTTTTTAACAATGGAGGTTTGACTGTTTCCATTTCCACTAGTTCTATTTAATTAATTTGAATATTTGGATTATGTGGACTTTATTTAATTACGGTGTGCAGATGTGTTTTAATGGATGTTGTTCCTTGTAACATTGTTTTGAAAAGGAATTAAGATAATAAAGTCTTAACCATTATGATATGTATAAGGAAAACCACATGGATCAGATCAGACAAACCACATGTGTGTTTATATTTCCATTAGTCCTCGACTCACAGCTGGAGGTAACATGTGACCTGTCCAACAACACCGCAGGGTGCATGCTGACCTCCACTAGCATGCATAGCTAACTAAAGCTAACAGGAAGGGGTGGAGTAAATTATATTAACCAACTATTTTGCTAGATTGTATTTCTTTGTCGAATTGTACACCTGTTTTTGTCCTTATCCAGATGCAAAATCCATGTTGGAACTACTTTTTCTTTTAGCTATGAGTCTAGTTGATATGTTTTGATGCTGCTAAGACCCAGAATTCATATCTAACCATGTCTTGATAATGGGCAAAGCTTTGTGACGTATGAAGCCCAAAGTCTGTAGATAGACAGTTAAAATGTTTGTATGGGGATTGCATGTCAGACATGATTTGGCACATTATGGTTTGTACGTTTTTATACATTTTTATGTATAAACATTACTCCAAACAACGCAGCTGTGACAAAACAACTTCCTACTTCTGGATTATTATCGATGAATGCCTCCATAACAACCAGAATGCCCTTGGCTTGTTGCACAGCTGTGCTCTCTCTCTCTGTGCTGCCTTCTTCCAAATCCTAATGTAGTAATAAGTTGAGTCTTAAAGTAAAGTGCACTACTTTTGGTTTCATTTAATTACATTTCATCTCAGAGATGGAAGACATTGAGGAGATATCGATCTCTCAGAGCTGCAGGCATGTGAGGAAAGTGTGCGGCCAGTCAATCCTCTGCAAGATAAATAACCTTCTCACTGGGATCTGTGCTGTGCTGCTGAATGTGTGTGTGTGTGTGTTGGTGTGTGTGTGGCCTAGCATTACCATCCTTGTGGGGACTCGCCTCCCTTATGGGGACATAATGGAGGTCCCCATGAGGGGAATCATTAATTTTAGGGTGAATACTTGGTAAGGGTTAGGGTTAGGGTTAGGCATGTGTTGGTTATGGTTATGGTTAGGATAAGTCTCCAGGAAATGCATGTAAGTCAATGATATGTCCCCTGAAGTGATGCATGCATGGTATGTGTGTGTGTGTGTGTGTGTGTGTGTGTGTGTGTGTGTGTGTGTGTGTCCTCACAGCCTCTCCAGGTATAGACAGTCCGCTGGGCCCCTGAGGTCCGGGCAGACCCATGACTCCCGGGGGTCCGTTCTCTCCTCGCGGGCCCATCGGCCCCTGATGAGAACACAATCAAAGAAGATTTAAGAGAGATGTTGCAGTCAGGAGGGATTCCCGTGTGCTCTCATCTCCCCAGGACTTTAGACACAGGGAGTAAGTGGAGGCAGATGCTCAGTGACCTCCACTGAGATGCACAATCTGACATGTCTTACTGTACATCGGCTGTTCTTGGGTATGTTTAGGTACTTATACATGTGTAGTATGTATACGTTTTTCTACGATGTATAGCATTAACTTGTAGAGTGGACTTGAAGATGTATTTTAATATATTTCTTTTTTCTTTTCTTTTTGAATACATGATTTTTACATATATATGATAAGACATGTTTGTTTGACTCAAACTACCTGTGAAGACATTAGTTTGTATTTGGAGCATGAATGGACAGACCAGGAAATACAAACTCCCATGGATCTCTTCTTCAGTGGTAATTAAAACAGGTAAAGCAGGATTTTAGAGACAAGAGAAGAAGGACTCACAGCAGGACCGGCGTCTCCTCTTTCTCCTCGAGGTCCTTTGCTGCCGGGGGCGCCCTGAGGACAAACAGAAGTTAACAAAACAAAGACTCAAAGGTGCTTCAATACAACTTTATTTAAAGGTTCCTACAGATCCATATACAGCCAGGCCTTACGTGGTGTTAACATGTGATCAATGCATCTCTTCAAGAGTCTTAAAATGCTTAGACTAAAACAATAGAGTGGGAGGGATGAGCCCCTCTGGTCTCACATGCAGAGCACTCAGTGACATGTGCTCTGCTTTTAACCCATCCAGCACCAGGAGTCTAGCACTAGGAGCAGTGGGCAGCTATTGCACTGCGCCCGGGGAGCAATGGGAGTAGGGGGGGAGGGGGATGTCCGGTGCCTTGCTCAAGGGCACCACGACAGGGCAGGAGGTGAACTGGGACCTCTCCAAGTAGCAGTCCACACTCCATATTCAGGTCTGGTCGGGGACTTGAACCTGAAACCCTACAGCTCACAGTCCAAGCCCCTGCTGACTGAGCCGCTGCCGGACAAGGCTGCATAATTAGGAAATAAAATATCTAGTTTAAATGATTGTGACTGATGTTGCAACCGCCAGACTGCCTTTAATCTGCTAGTTTATAGCAGCAGTAATTAGTCGACTAATTGATTAAATAGAATTGCATTACATTTTCTATCACCAGAAAGGAAATAACCAACTACTTACTGTGGTGCGTAGATAATATAACTTTTCACGGAGAAAATGCCTCTCAAATCGGGCTATTTCACTTATTTTCTGTGTTTTGAAACATTAAAGAGGGCATTTGTGTGTTTTGAACTGACGTAAAAAGACATTTAAAGACAACAACTTGGATTTGGAGGTATTGGGATGGACATTTTCACAATGTTTAACATGTATTCTCACCATTGGCCCCTGAGGGCCCGGGAGCCCGGTGCCGGCTGAGGTGCAGGTGCAGGAGTTGGGAAGAGACGGACACTTCATCTCATCTCTCTGTTAAAATAAAACAAGAAATCACACAATTAAAGTCAGAGGCAACAGAACAGACAGTCGCTGAGTGTTTAACCTCCACGTGCAAATGTCCGGGGACACACGGAGAGCACTGGGATTCATTTCAAGATGATTTGAGATCAGATAAGAGGCATTTTATTGATCCCAAATTGGGAAAGGTTTGGGTTGCAGCAGCATACAAAACAACATTTAAAAGCAGCGAGATAAAGATAAGATGAGACCTTATTTAACCTCGAAGGACAAACCATTTCATCAAGAAGCAAAGTGTCAAATGAACTGGTTCCAGTTTGTTAAATGTGAAGATTTTCTTTCTGTTATTGACTTTTAAATGTAAGATCTTTGGCTTCTGGACTTTCGTTAGACCTCACCTCGAATCTGGACTTTCCTGAAATGCTTATAGATTAAACAATCAATCAATAATAATGGTAATTGTTTTTAGCAGCCTTCAAATTAAAATATCGGCATAATCTTAGGCAAGGCAAGTTTATTTATATAGCACTTTCAACACAAGGCAATTCAAAGTGCTTTACAAAAAACGAAAGACATTAAGAAAATGTTATTTAAAATCAGTAAAAAAGAAAAGCTTATAAAATAAACATTAAAAGAAAAAGTACATGGATAAAAGTTACAGTGCAGTCTAAATATGAATAGTTAAATTAAAAGCAGCACAAAGAGAAAAGTCTTCTTGCTGGATTTTAAAGTAGTCAGAGTTGCAGCGGACCTGCAGGTTTCTGGGAGTCTGTTCCAGATGTTTGGAGCATAATAACTGAATGCTGCTTCTCCATGTTTAGTTCTGACTCTGGGGACAGAAAGCTGACCAGTCCCTGAAGACCTGAGAGATCTGGATGGTTCATAGTTTAGCAGGAGGTCAGTAATGTATTTTGGGCCTAAACCATTCAGTGCTTTATAAACCAGCAGCAATATTTTGAAATCTATTCTTTGACACACAGGAAGCCAGTGTAAAGACTTCAGAGCTGGAGTGATGTGATCCACTTTCTTAGTGTTAGTGAGGACTCGAGCAGCGGCGTTCTGAATCAGCTGCAGCTTCCTAATAGATGTTTTAGTGAGATCTGTGAAGACACCATTGCAGTAGTCGAGTCTACTGAAGATAAAGGGACAAGTTTCTCCAGATCCTGCTGTGACATTAGTCTTTTAATCCTAGATATGTTCTTTAGGTGATAGTAGGCTGATTTAGTAACTGTTTTAATGTGACTGTTGAAACTCAGGTCAGAGTCCATGACTACACCTAGATTTCTGGCTTTATCTGTTGTTTTGAACATTGCAGACTGAAGCTCAGCGCTAACTTTTATACATTCTGCCTTGGCTCCAAAAACCATTACCTCAGTTTTATCTTTGTTTAATTGGAGAAAGTTCTGACACATCCAGTCATTGATTTGTTCAATGCACTTACTCAGTGTTTGAATTGGAGCATAGTCTCCTGGTGAAATTGTTACGTACATTTGTGTGTCATCCGCATAGCTATGGTAACTTATTTATGTTTCTTCATTATCTGAGCCAGTGGTAGCATGTAGACGTTAAAGAGAAGAGGCCCCAAGATGGAGCCTTGAGGAACCCCACATGTCATATTTGTCAACTCAGATTGTGTATTTTACCTATAGAAACAAAGTTGTTTCTGTCCATTAAGTGGATTCAAACCAATTTAGAACTGTTTTCCGAAAGTCCCACCCAGTTTTTCCAGTCGGTCCAGTAATATGCTGTGGTCAACAGTGTCCAAACGCAGCACTGAGATCTAATAATACTAACACTGAAGTTCTGCCACTGTCTGTGTTTTAAGTGGGTGTCATTAAAGACCTTTACAAGAGCAGTCTCAGTGCTGTGGTTTGACGAAAGCCTGACTGGAACACATCGAAACAGTTATTTAAAGGCAAGTAATTACTCAACTGTTTACACCACATAACCCTGTTATCTGGCAGTGTGTGGGCCGTATCAGCTTCTTTCCTGCATGTAGCATTAAGAAATAAATATACACGTATTGAAATTAAAGTGTGGGTTTCCTGGATTCCTGGACACAACAAATATGTGTTTTTTCCTCCTATTACTTTGAATCCTGTCATGCATGTGTTTACATTATTATTAATCATCCACATAATTGTCTACACTCTACCGTGGAAGTCATTTGGCATCAGTTTAATGTCCAAAAAGAACAGATGATATAAACACAAGCTCGTCTTATTCCTGATATTAACGTCTGCTGTGTATATGTCACTTTGGATCACTTGATAATCCTCAGCAGCTGCGTTTTCCCTCCACAGAAACTCAGATAACAATTCAGCGGAGTGAATCCACTTCAGGAAGTCTCCTGACTCGCAGCTCTGCAGACGTTCACTCAGACAAAGCCTTGATTTGTTTCTGCGTCTCCGGAGAGTTCCTCTGGGACCGGAGGCAGAGCGCTTCCCGGTGAGAAAGTCCAGAGTGAGGTCTGCTTTACAACTATGCAATACTGTGTCATGGATCCCAAACCTTAGACACTCAAGACATAAAGAGATATAGCAACATAGAAACACACACACAGCACTACTTTGAAAAGTCTTCTTCTCGTGGGGAGATATTTACTGGACAAAAAAACTGCTCCGAAAACAAGTTAAACAATAATGAAATCAAGCTGTTTTCACTTGAACTAAGAACAAAGATCTGCCAATAGATCAAGTGCACATTAGCTTGGTGAGAGAACTTGAACTAGAACAAAGATCTGCCAATCGATCAAGTGATTAGCTTGGTGAGAGAACTTGAAATAAGACGGGATATTTAGAGAAATCAGATTTTGTAATTAGCTGGAGAACTCGTTTTGAACTACATTTGACCAGAATCAGGACATCTTGTTACAAATAAGCCGCAGATGCTCAAAGGTTTTCTGTTTTCTGATGTCAGTCGTTGATTTTCTAATAAATATGTAAACAAATATGTGTTTCATCTGAGATACAACTCAAAATACGATGTTTTGACTGAACCAGAAGATGCATCGTCCAAAAACAAGACCTGATATCTCACTGCAGTTACTTCTGAAGTGATGATGTCTTATATCAGGTGGAGAGACACGTTCTGACTAGATGTTAGACACATGTACTTGGCAAGAGTTTTTGTGGTGTGATTGAAGGAACTATTATATTGATGTACAACAGTATAAGAGCCAGAATACTTACGCAAGTCCGCCAAGAGTCTGTCTAAAGAATAACAGAATCTCACAGGTTTGATACGCTTCTTCTGGGTTAGGGTTAGGGTTAGGGTTAGGGTTAACCTTAACCTTAACCCTAACCCAGAATTTAGCCAGGAGGTTTTTTGCGCTATAGATGTCGCTTCAGCAGACTCCCTTGTTTTATCTGCTTAATTCTCCTAACTTCATCCCAAATGGCATCCCATGCGAAGGCGTCATGGATGAGGCGGCGTTCACAGAGTTTGTGGCGTGATGGATATCCAGACGTATTTAAAAATGGAGAAAGAAATGTAGCTGAGAGAGGTTGAGAAGCTCAAGGCGCATCCTGGTACATGTAGTCACTGTTTGGATTCTTTGCACCATTTAAATGGACAAGGTTAGCCAGCCAGAAATCTACTTTTAAAGTGAAACTCAAGTCCTTTATTAACGCTTCCTGTTTATTTCACATTAAGACCTAATTCCTCCCACAATGGACCCTTTTATATGTATTGAATTAAACACAATGCTCACAGTATGTTTGCATGTTAACATCCACACTGATTGGACACTCGCCTTGCTCTCCGTAAATGAAGAAATGATGTCGCAGGAAAACAACGTGGTAAAAAGTCACGCTGTGTTTCGCATTATATCTCACGGCCTCTCGTGCTTTCATGTATCAGCTGGCGCACGCTGTTTGTTTTCCTCTTTGATTCCCCTTTCTTCTGATTCTCATTATGCTGCTCGGAGCTTTTGATCTGAGACACGACTGGGAAGGACACGCTTTGGACCTGCATCTGGCTCATCTGCCTTTTAACTGTCAGGAGGCTGTAATTATATCTTAATGCATCTCAAATAAACTGTCATTAAAATGTTTTTGCATTGTCTCAAAGACAGCATGCCTTTCTTTCCCCAAAAAGATGTTTTGAGGAGAGCCAGGTGTCCTGATAAGCTCTCTGAGAGACGATCAGTTCACACACCCAGCATGCCCCGCAGATGTAGAAACAAACAGAAGAAATGTGCTTACACAACGAGCAGATGGGATTTAGAGCTGCTCTGACAATAGAAATAAACCAATCTGCCTCGTTATATTAAAATGATGTAACGACGGACACCGACGGGCCATTTGCTTTACTTACACGTTAGAAACAACATGTGCATTGAAAGCATGTGTGTAGACAGGTCCTGAACACCTGAAAACTCTTTTATTATTTTGCCAGGAATTTTGTTTTTTGTTATAAGAGCTGGATTCCAAGTGATATCAGGGAAGACAATATTTAGTTTAGAGGCCTAAAACTCAGAAGAAAGTCTGACTAAGTCCATCGACTTGGACTTTAACACCAATGACTCTCTACTTTAAAGAGTCCTCTCCTGCTGATGTTCAGGTGTAGTATCAGTATGTAGTGTATCTACTTTAAAGAGTCCTCTCCTGCTGATGTTCAGGTGGTATATCAGTATGTGGTGTCCTACTTTAAAGAGTCCTCTCCTGCTGATGTTCAGGTGTATATCAGTATGTAGTGTCTCTACTTTAAAGAGTCCTCTCCTCTGATGTTCAGGTGTATATCAGTATGTAGTGTCTCTACTTTAAAGAGTCCTCTCCTGCTGATGTTCAGGTGTATATCATATGTAGTGTCCTCTACTTTAAAGAGTCCTCTCCTGCTGATGTTCAGGTGTATATCAGTATGTAGTGTCTCTACTTTAAAGAGTCCTCTCCTGCTGATGTTCAGGTGTATATCAGTATGTAGTGTTTTCTACTTTAAAGAGTCCTCTCCTGATGATGTTCAGGTGTATATCAGTATGTAGTGTCTCTACTTAAGAGTCCTCTCCTGCTGATGTTCAGGTGTATATCAGTATGTAGTGTCTCTACTTTAAAGAGTCCTCTCCTGCTGATGTTTCAGGTGTATATCAGTAGTAGTATCTCTACTTTAAAGAGTCCTCTCCTGCTGATGTTCAGGTGTATATCAGTACGTAGTGTCTCTACTTTAAAGAGTCCTCTCCTGCTGATGTTCAGGTGTATATCAGTATGTAGTGTCTCTACTTTAAAGAGTCCTCTTCCTGCTGATATTCAGGTGTATATCAGTATGTGGTGTCTCTACTTTAAAGAGTTCTCTCTTGCTGATGTTCAGGTGTATACCAGTATGTAGTGTCTCTACTTTAAAGAGTCCTCTCCTGCTGATGACAGTAGCTCAGTCTGCTCTGATTGGTTAAGTGGCCGTCTCTGTTGTGATTGGTCATCCGCTTAGAGATGTCCCGCCCCTTTAGCCTATCACATACAATGTGTTGGAGCGCTAGCCAATAGAAGCGCTCATAATACCCAGTGATATCCGTGAACACAGAGATTCTAGCCTCTGCAGACCATTTACACAAAGCTATAGAACACACTACGGGAGAGGGACATGCATGACAGGGCCTCGTTTACTGTGTGTTCATGTTGAGCATGGAAGAGTTTAGAGGTCACATGTCCGTGTTTTCTCACCATAGACGGCAGGTTCACAACATCTGTCCCTGCTGGTCCAGGCCAGGCTGCAGACGATGTCGAACATCTGGAGCTGGAACTGTGCAGAAAGAGGAACAAAGAGAACATGTAGCTGCTGTTGTTGTACATATGTGTGTGATCCAGCCTCCTCTGACATGTGTGTGCTCCAGCCTCCTCTGAACATGTGTGTTGTGATCCACCCAGCAATGATCCCAGAAGACGGATAGAAGTAGCGAGAAGCACAGGAAGCGTCTCATGTTGCAGCTTCACCGTACAGGTTCCCTCTGAACGTCCATTTACATTCAGTTCAACCCATGCTCAGGTTCGACATCCCTCCTAGCTTATTGCTGACGTTATGAAACGGTGATCTGGGTTTGTCATGTAACACTATATGCATAAAACCTGCGTTTTGCCAACTTCTGTTTTATCTTTCTTTCTGTCTTTTTCCTGCAACTTACGTGCACCGTTAGTAGAACCATGCATTCAGAGTTCATATCTCCATTGCCAAAACTGTGCTTTGTGCATGGGACAATAAGCTTCGAATATCTTGAACCCTACATTTCAAAAAGGATAATATTATACTGGTCATGCGGCTAACGAGAATGAATACGTCGAGTGTAAAAGAGACTTTTTCTCGTACAGATATAAGGTTGAAATCAGGTACAACATGTGGCTTAACTACTACGAACTTAAAGACACAGCTGTGGATGGAAATGAACCTGACTTTAGAGAATCATGAGAGAATAATAATGCATATTGTTAAGAAAAACTTGTTTTGTTTTTCCTGATATGTCGGAGACAAACGAGCCTCGACAGTAACAATGAAACAACTAAACATATAGTTCAGAAGGATTTTCAACATTTGATTAAAACGTGCAGTAAACTTTATTTCATCGTTTTTTGTGTGTTGAGCAGTTTTTGCTTGGTTAAAATCTGATCTTCCTCTTGTTGTTTTCTGGGGTTTTAGAAGTATTTGCAGACTTAAATACATAATCCTCCTCGGGGCATTAACACATCATTCTAATATTAAAATAACCAATATATAATATATTTGATTACAATGAGTGTTTTTAGCTTTAATTCATTATTTCCCCTGATCCACATGCATATTTGTTTCTCGTGTTTTTGCCCAATTAAAGTCGTATTTTATTGTTCCACTTGGGTTGTTTAAGTATTTGCAGAGTGCAAAACATAATCCTGCTCGGGGTATTAACACATCGTTCAGAAACCAAAAACTCAATAAATCGTCTTTACAAAGCCCTCTTAAATTCCCCGTTGACAGGAGTCCACTTACAGTTGCTGACTCTCCCTTGGAGCCGATGGATTTGGACATTTTCCCCAGAACCTGGTATCCATCGCTGGACGTGTTTCCTGCCTCCTTGATTTCCTTCTCCGCCACTTCTTGGCAGTCGATGTTGAGTTTGACGCCGGTGGACGAGACCAGGATATGGAGCTTCGGAGAAAACGAGAAAAGAGAGACACATTTTAAAAAATGGGAGAGTAAATTGTATTGGCACGTCCTTTGATCTCTGACCAAGTCCTGGGTCTGGTTCTTATCCTGCTGGCCTGTGAATTATTAGGTTTCGCTGAAGCTCAGAGAGGACTTCTCCATCGTCTCCTCTGCAGATCTGTTTTTAAACACTGCTGGAATGTTAGAGGAAAACCAGCTACGTTCATTCAGAATAAAACATGATCTGTGTTTCAATAAACATACTTCTGTACTTACATGTGATTTATTGAAAGCATAAGAAGCGTCCTATAGCGAGTTATGGCGAAATGCACTTTGAGTACTTGGTTGTTAACTGAAAACGTTCAGAGTTATCCATGTGTTTTATTCCCATATTTAATACACGTACAACTGTACTAGTGTCATAAAGGAGCCTTAGTTTAATGTATAGGGTTACTAGAGCAGTCTTCACTGATTTGGTACCACAACAATAGCGTTGCTAGCTAATAAGCTAACAGCGACGATTGTGGTTGTTCTTTTGAAAAAAACACTGTACAAATAAAAGATATCCATATGTTGTATTCCCATAATTAATACACATACCACTAGTGTCACAAACAAGTCCCATTTTAATGTATTAGGTTACTAGAGTAGTCTTTAATGATTCGGTACCACACACGATAATGTTGATATTAAGCTAGCTAGTTAGCTAAAAGCGTCGATTGCAGTTGCTCCGGTTAACAAAGCGCTATACAAATAGAAGTTACAAATGTTCCATATTTAATTCACGTACCAGGCAAGTGTCATAAAGAAGTCCTAGTTAATTTGATTGGGCTAATAGAGCAGTCTGCAGTGATTTGGTACCACATCGATAGCGTTGCTAGCTACCTAGCTCACAGCAGCCATTGTGTGATTAGCAACGATGCTTCACTGTCTTAAATAACCCACTGCACAAGTGTTAACAGGGTATGACATTGCAGTGATATTAGGATAACATCTGAATTGAAACACAGCTATTTCTGCTTCCAAAAGAAGGAAATTAAATCCTCAAATGCTGGATAGTGCAGACATTCAGTCCAACAAACTCCTACTTGTTGCTTTGAGCTATCTGGGAAATACATACATGCCAACCTTTCCAAATCCAAAAGAGGTAGGTTTGCGCGCGGCAAATGTGCACGCCCAAATTAAGTAATGAGAAGAAATGGAACCCAGTAATTACAGGTATAAACCATGTATTTAACATATATTGCATCATTTTATGCATTTTTCAGAAAAAGTGGTAGTTTGGTAAACAGTGACATCAACGACATGTTTGTCTGTAAAATGCCCGAAAAGTAAAAGAATGGGAGATAAATATCCCAAAGTCTCCACATTTTATTATATGTTGTGTGTTTCTGGTCCTCTTTCAGTTGAGACAGATGAAGGATGTGTCAGGATGTAGAACTCTTGTGTGAACATTGGATGAAGCCAGGTTCATATTCTTGTTTCATGTTGTTGACATAAAGGTTTGCACAGAGCGAAATATCTTTGTGTTGCGCCATAAATCAGAAAATACTGCATTAAAAAAAGTTATTTCCTGCAGTTGTCTACTGATAAAGTGAGATATAAATAATGTACAGGCTGTCAGATTGCTGTAGTTCACCAAACAGAGACATTAGCGACATGTTTGGTGTTGAAAATGTCAGAGAAAGTGAAAGAATGGGAGATAAATATCCCAAAATCTCAAAATGGTATTATATGTGTTGTGTGTTTATGGTCCTCCTTCAGTTGAGGCACTGTAGGTGAAGGATGCTTCAGGAAAACACCAAACACTGGGTGTCTTTCAGTCGCCAACATGTGTTTTCGAGATACTGATATTAACGGGGAAATCCTGCAGGACCCAAATGCCTCGTCTCTGTTCCCTTAAACTCATTTGGGAGTGATTACCCATCAGCCCCGGGGGTGCAGAGTAAAGGCAGCGTTACCCCGGTTACCCCCGGTCTGCACGTTGTTTCTCTTTCAGAAACACAGAGGACTGCTTGTGTGATTCGATCACAGACACGCTGCAGACGGTGTCCGCCAGAAGTCGAGTCCAGCGTCTATGAAGTGTCTTTTTATTTGTTATAGTTTGGGAAGATTGAAAATCGGTAGGGAAAGCCAGCTAAGTCGGTAGGCGGTAGAAACATGTCAAAAGCGGTAGACTACCGCCCACATCGGTAGGGTTGGCAGGTATGGAAATACAATACAATCTCAAATAAAGGTCTTGATCTTTTCGTTGTTGTATGCTCTTATGTTCGATGTCAAATGCCCTTAAAAATTGCTTCTAGCATTGCTTTTCTTTTCAGGAAAGCAGCATTTTAAAGAGGTGACTTCACAGCATACCAGGCAGGGATGACCGCACCTAGTCTTTCAAAAGGTCAGCATCTCTGCGGGATGCAAGCGTCCCCACATACCAGCAGCTCTATGTAAACATTTCCAGCCTCTATTGAATAAACCATTCGCTCATAATTTCTGAAATCCTGCTCAGCGACCTCTCAAAGACTCCCGAGAAAATGTGGAAAAGCCCCATAAATATGTGGAGGATAACTCCCCCGCAATTCCTTCCTCTTCGTCTAATTTGAAGGCACGATCTTTACAGTAAAAATAACTGAGGCGGCAGTGGATGCATCTGTGTTGTACACACACAATGCCACCGTTGATCCTGACTCAGATCTCCCTCGCCACATCTCCTCATGATGTCATTTTGCGGTAACAACTTTTCCTCCGAGTCCAGCTGCAAGGAGGAAAAACGCTGATTTACAAAACCACTTTAATATAACACGGTATTTAGTTCGACACAGGGTTTTTTTTCCCGCTCCTGCCATTACACAGAGTTGTTTTAGCCGACCCATTATTATCTAAAATGCTAGGCTTATGAACATGAAGTATATGAATAGGTTTTCTACCTCAGAGACGTGATGTTAATCTGCCACAATGCAGATTTAAGTGGACTGGAAGTTAGTTTGGCACATTTTTACTACTGAATGTATAGTAATGAATCCCTAATAGTAGTGATGTAATACTCGAGACTGGTCTTGGTCTCGAGAGCACTTCTTAAAGTCTTGGTCTTGTTCTTAACTCAGTCTCGACTTCTTAAAGTCTTGGTCTTGGTCTTAACTCAGTCTCGACTACTTAAAGTCTTCGTCTTGGTCTTAACTTGGTCTCGACTACTTAAAGTATTGGTCTTGTTCTTAACTTGGTCTCGACTTCTTAAAGTCTTGGTGTTGTTCTTAACTTGGTCTCGACTACTTAAAGTCTTGGGTCTTGTTCTTAACTCAGTCTCGACTTCTTAAAGTCTTGCTCTTGTTCTTGTTCTTAACTCAGTCTCGACTACTTAAAGTCTTGGTATTGTTCTTAACTTGGTCTCGACTACTTAAAGTCTTGGCGTTGTTCTTAACTTGGTCTCGACTACTTAAAGTCTTGGTCTGTTCTTAACTTGGTCTCGACTTCTTAAAGTCTTGGTATTGTTCTTATCTTGGTCTCGACTTCTTAAAGTATTGGTCTTGTTCTTAACTCAGTCTCAACTACTTAAAGTCTTGGTCTTGGTCTTAACTCAGTCTCGACTACTTAAAGTCTTGGTATTTTTCTTAACTTGGTCTCGACTTCTTAAAGTCTTGGTATTGTTCTTATCTTGGTCTCGACTTCTTAAAGTCTTGGTCTTGGTCTTAACTTGGTCTTGACTACTTAAAGTATTGGTCTTTTCTTAACTTGGTCTCGACTTCTTAAAGTCTTGGTATTGTTCTTATCTTGGTCTCGACTTCTTAAAGTCTTGGTCTTGGTCTTAACTTGGTCTTGACTACTTAAAGTATTGGTCTTTTTCTTAACTTGGTCTCGACTTCTTAAAGTCTTGGTCTTGGTCTTAACTCAGTCTCGACTTCTTAAAGTCTTGGTCTTGGTCTTAACTCAGTCTCGACTACTTAAAGTCTTGGTGTTGTTCTTGACTCGGTCTCGACTACTTAAAGTCTTGGTGTTGTTCTTGACTCGGTCTCGACTACTTAAAGTCTTGGTCTTGACTTGGTCTCCACCTCTTAAAGTCTTGATTTGATCTTGGTAAACTCCGGTCTTGGTCATGACTTGGTCTTGGTTAAGGTGGTCTTAGACTGCAACACTACCTAATAGGTGTGAAACCTTCTATCTGCCATCAGGAGTTATCTATGGTGGGCGTTTAGGAAGAAATACGAAGCAATTATAGATTCAAACGGGTCAAAGAAAGCACAGTTTATAGATTTTTTCTGTCTATATTAGATATTGTGACGGGGATGATCTAAAGTGACATTTTTCTGCATATAATAATAATAATAATAACTGGGATTTCTATAGCGCCTTTCAAGGGACCCAAGGTCGCTTTACAGGAATAGGGCAAGCACAAACAAAACAAAACAAAGGTCAGACAGACAAAACAACAGATAGATTTAAGGGCCGAAAGCCTTGATGAACAGATGGGACTTGAGGGCCCTTTTGAAGGCGTCCAGTGTGGGGATGTTGCGAATCTCCGCAGGGAGAGCGTTCCAGAGGGTGGGGGCTGCCACGCTGAAGGCTCTGTCCCCGAAGGTTCTCAGTTTGGTGCGGGGGGTGGTGAGCAGGCCAGAGTCTGAAGACCGCAGGTTCCGGGGTGGGGCATGCAGGTGAAGGATGTCCGATAGGTACTGGGGGGCAAGGGCATGGAGGGACTTGTAGGTCAGGAGGAGGACTTTATAGTTTATGCGGAACTTGACCGGCAACCAGTGGAGGTGGATGAGGGTGGGAGTGATGTGCTGCCACGGCTTTGTGTGTGTGAGGACCCGAGCTGCACAGTTTTGGACATACTGGAGCCTGTCCAGGGTTTTGTTGGGAACCCCGAACAGGACACCATTGCAGTAGTCCAAGCGGGTGGTGACAAATGCATGCACCAGGGTCTCGGCAACCGACTCATATGAGTTTCCAATAACAACTTCATTCTGAATCTGCCAATATTAAATGTGGCTCAGTGCCACGCCAACAAGCTGTTTCACCCACATCCTTTATTTCCATCGGACTGGACAACCTAGAGATTTAGAGGAAACTTTGACACATTTTTCCTGTAAAACATAAACCGACTCATTTCTCTCTCTTCTCCGTCTCTTGGGGATAGTATCAGTTATTACTGGCATCCGACCGGCGCAGAAAACAGAACTTCATTCGTTTCTCCAGCTCTTTATTTGGCTTCCAGCTTTTCTGGATTTTCTATTTGAGCCTAAATACATTCGACATTACTGCACCGCCTTGCTGCCAAATATGATCCACTTGTTAATTAATGTGCCGCTGAACATAATCCCTATCCAATGCAATACTTCCTCCTGTTTGTTTGATAAAGACTCAGCGGATGTTTTTAGGAAATAACTGAACTTTTAGATTTAGATTTTAGACTTTTGAGTGACTCTTAAGTTTGGTCTTTTTTATGTCGACATATCCTTTAGAACATGTATTTTCCAAATGCTCTACCTGACAGGCTTTCCCATCCTTACATTTACAAAACAATTCTTCAGACTAGTTTGAGTTATTATCGCCTCAAGGCACAGAAAAATTGAGCTTGACCTCCACTAAGTTGTTCTGCCACCTCTGACCTCCCTGTCCAGGCTGATGACAGAAGAATTTCACCCTCAGGGATCGGCTCCACTTTCTCTTCCTCTCCAAACATCGTTGGTGGAAGCAACACGTCATTTTTGAGGGGCTGACAGACGCTGCAAATTAGTTTTAGACGAGGTCGAGCATCAATCCACCATGAGCTTTATTTACTGTTCCAATTCTGTCTAAAAAGTGCACATTCCTGGTGATATATAATGACATAACTAGGTCAACGTAACAGACTTTCTTTATGAACTTGATGCTCTTGTGTTAAAGATAATTCACCCAAACTCCCTCCCTACATGTCATGGTGTCCTCCACTCCAAAAAACAAGAGTTTTGATGTTGCAATCGGACTATACTATAACTATGTGCTTATAAATTAAATGTGTATATTTTTACATCTCAAAAAAAAAATGTTTTACTTTCCTATTGATGTATTTATTTACGCATTCATATATAAATATTGCTCTATTTGTATTGCTTAAACACTTTAAAATGCGTGTATGCAACTCTCCCGGTTTCTTTTGCTCAGTCA
This sequence comes from Chaenocephalus aceratus, assembly GCA_023974075.1. Taxonomy (NCBI): domain Eukaryota; kingdom Metazoa; phylum Chordata; class Actinopteri; order Perciformes; family Channichthyidae; genus Chaenocephalus; species Chaenocephalus aceratus. The sequence goes on from JAMFTG010000074.1 coordinate 119,356, forward strand.
CGTTTCCACGGTGTGTCCGAGGGAGACGTTGCAGCAGACTCTCTGGATTCAAAAGCTTCCTGGAGCATCAGCTGCCGCCGCAGAGCAGGAGGCAACATCTGCATCATGGCCGTGTTCCTGCTCACATCTCACCCTGCACAGATGCATGCTGGGAGGTCAAACCACAGCAGCGTTTCCCTGGTGGTGTCAGAGGAAAGACTCCCCCTTCCTGACTGTGGGAGGCTTGTCTGACTCTCCCTCCTTCTGGCACCTCGTCCTCTGATGCAATTGTTTAACAGCAGCAGAAGTGACACAATATTTTCCAGGCGAGCGTCCCAAAAAAGACTGCATTTTAACACCCCCCCCCCACCCCCCCATCCTCTGAAGTAAGACTTATAGGTGCTTGTGAAAAGTCCTCGAAAATGTGCCAAGAAAAAACTCGCATACATAACTGAAAACACATGTTTTACGAAGCTTCAACAAAGAATATCACCTTTTAATCTGTTTATTTATGAACCATTGTTGAGGGTCGTCTGCTGAGAGATATCGTGTTATCTTTTCGTGGAATCAGATGCACGATGCACGCCGGCTGCATGAGTGTGAACAATTGACTGTGTGTGCATTTTAGAAAGACTGCTAGATGCTCGTGGAACGTGTGGGAAGTGTTCCGAGCGTCTTGTTGAACACAGACTGAAGAGGATGCAGATTCACTCTCGTTTTACGGCTGCTGCAACACAGCGCTGACGTTGGCTCTGCGTTGCAGGCCGTCATTAAGTCATGCTGCCTTTTGGCTCAGCAGGAAACCCCAGGAGGTTTCTGGAGACCAGCATCACACGGCACACAAAGCGCTTGGATTCTCAACATAGGAATACAACCTTCACTGATATACTGTGTCTGCTGCCTTCTAAGACAACAGTAAAATCCAATTTCAACACCAGAGTTTGTCTTCGAGCCTGTTTTCACTTCTTTCTGAAGCGTCTTTTCCACTGACTGAGGAGAGAAAGCACTCTTTGCAGGTCTCCCAAAACAAGTACATCAAGAAACTACAGCTGCTGCTCGGCTTTCAACAGAAACTAGATCTGTCAGCCTCTTATATCAGCAATACTCCATCACATCATCTCAATATCATATCTCGATGTCGCCGTACTCAAAAGCAGGCTTTTTAACATCCCAGAGTTCCTCCCAAATGTGCTCACCAAGAACAACTACCAAACACTAAGCTTTAACAAACAAGTTCCCCTTTGAATGGTTGTTTATTTATTTTATTTCGCCCCATTATTTATTTTTTCTATAATTGTATTTATTATTATTTGTCTCTCTCTCTCTTGGTATTTCTTCTATTGACCTCCTTGGAATCAGATGCACGATGCACACCTGCTGCATGAGTTTTAACACTTCACTAGAATTACATATTATTTGATTCCATGTCCATGTTGCGTGCCAAACTGAGCACTTTGAGCTGCATCCAGTGCCTGAAAAATGCTCTACGAATAAAGCTTTAGTATACATATTATTATAACAGCCTCTCCCTGCCCTTCACTCCCTGCAGAGCAACATCTGGAATCTCAGGCATCTGGAATATCTAAGTGACCTCGGGACGTCCGGACGGAGCGAAGCCAGCGCTTCCATTCATGTGCGGAGCTCATGCCTCGGAGTAAAAGAAACAGTTCAACCATCAGAGACGTTTCAGCTCAGAGGTGACTCTGAGTGAGTGGGTTAATCCACAGCAGATAGAAGACCTGAGGGTGTTCGACGCCAGAGAAGTGCAAACCGTAACCAACGACTACTGTAGCGTCCGGTTTGAGGAAAACACCCAGGGGGTCATTTCTGTCATTTTGTACCATTGTTTTCTCACTGAGGTTTGAACACCCTACATTCAACCTGTTACATTCAATATAATAATGATAAATACAACAATATAAAAGATAAACAATCACATTTAATTGATAATTAAAAAAAAAAAAAAACACATAAAATAAATAATAATTAAAAATATATTTTTTTAACATTAAATAAATATTTAAAAAATATATTAAAATCAATTACAAAAAGTCCCTAAAAATATAAACAATAATTCTTAAAGAAAATTGAAGAAACGGAAAAAGATAGAAACAACAGAAAGGTTGGATCTAAACTCACAGGAAGGAAGGGAGTCGTTCTGCACGCCACAGGTGAACACTTGAACACTTGAACACTCGTGATGGTTTCTTTACCTTGTGGAAGCTTCCGTGGAAGATCCTCTTCACCGGCTCGCTGTCGAAGGTGACTCTCTGGATCTCTCCGTTCACATCCTTGTTGTAGAAGGACACCGTCTGACTGGAGGCTGCACACACACAGAGACACACACACACACACACACACACACACACAGACACACACACACACACACACACACACACACACACACACACACACAGAGACACACACACACACACACACACACACACACACACACACACACACACACACACACACACATGTTAAACACAAATGTTATGCACACTCTTCCTAAACCAAGTAACCTGCCAGTTTCTGTCCATGAAATCTACATCCAATGATGCCATGATCCAATATCTTACTCTTGTAAAGTGAGGACACTTGAATGTGTGTGAGGTGGAAGAAAGCGCGATGCTGGAAATAGTGAGGAAAGCTCCGGCACACTGCAGCGATATTTAAAAACACTATTAGGCTCGTCTGCCCTTCAGGTGTGTACTTTGTCTGATGTGGTTTTTAGGACACGGTTTAAGAACAACATCTAACTTTAAGTCACTACACTTCCCGTAATGTAACTCAAAAGTATATTTTCTCCGCATGCGTAAACGTGTGAGTAAAATGTAGAGGCTCCAAGCCAACGTTGAGATATCCCTGAAGAAACTCTGTGAGATCACCAGGTGGTTTTCTGTTCTAAAGTCCACATGTTGTTGAATCGCGGCCGTGCCATTGGTCCAGTGACAACGACAGGAAACAGGAGGAAGGGGTTACCTCGAGCGAACTCTGACGAACTCTAACGAACCCTAACTCTCCGCCAGAAAGCGCTTGCTTCCTAAAGTCAAACTCTGTCTGCACCCATGCAGAGGACCAGCACCCTGTGTGGTCCAGAACCAGGGTCACTTCTGGAGGATTTCCACTGACACAGCTGCTGACAGACTGAAACCCAGCTGAGGACTCCAGACTCTGGGTCTCATTACACCCCCCCCCCCCCCCCCACACACACACACACACACACACACGCACACTGAGGCCCAGCTGCAACACTTCTCTTCATGCCAGCACACACACATCGAGCACGGAGGAGGGTATTTACGGTGGATGGTGACTCCGGTCTCCGGCTTGTGGTCGCTGCTCGACACCTGCCAGACATCGAAGTCCTCGGAGGGCGAGTCGGGGAGGAGGCGGAGCATCATGATGATGGTGAAGGAGGGGGGGAGGCCGTCAGGGTGGATCTCTCTGAGAGGGGGCAAAGACAAGAGCTGTCAATTATAACATATCTATCATCAAGAAGAGTGAGGGAGATAAGACTGGACAGGCGAGAGAGAGAGAGAGAGAGAGAGAGAGAGAGAGAGAGAGAGAGAGAGAGAGAGAGAGAGAGAGAGAGGAGAGAGAGAGAGAGAGAGAGAGAGAGAGAGAGAGAGAGAGAGAGAGAGAGAGAGATGCTATTTGGCTGATATTGCCATTGCGGTACATAATGTTCTCATTCCTGCAATACACTTCAACCATGCGTCTGTTTGCAGCCGCGTGTTGGAGCAGCCGGACGCTGCAGCCGCTGCACGAGACAAGTACAACACCTTTGAACTGGAATATGCTACGGTACTTTTAGATAGACTAACACAGGCTAATAGGAGCCCCAACATGAGCAAGTGTCTTCTTTGAAAGACGACTTTAATGAAGTGTGCTTCCTCCACCGGCTCTTCCTCCGGTCCTTCAGACGGATGGTTCTCATCCGTCTGAAGCCGCTTCGAGCTCAGAGTCAGACCGGGTGAACCGGCAGGACGGAGACGTTCCTCCACACGTGGAACCTGCAGTCAGTCTGTGGGGGGTAGCACTCAGTGGCACTGTTTAAAGAGTGACTGCAGGACTTTTTAAAGAGGCTGCAGCACTGTTTAAAGAGAGGCTGCAGGACTGTTTAAAGTGTGACTGCAGGACTTTTTAAAGAGGTTGCAGCACTGTTTAAAGACAAGCTGCAGGACTGTTTAAAGAGAGGCTGCAGGACTGTTTAAAGAGAGGCTGCAGCACTGTTTAAAGAGGCTGTAGGACTGTTTAAAGAGGCTGCAGCACTGTTTAAAGAGTCCCTGCAGTACTTTTTCAAGAGTCCCTTTAGCTCTGTTTAAAGAGACGCTGCAGCACTGTTTAAAGAGTCCCTGCAGTACTTTTTCAAGAGTCCCTTTAGCTCTGTTTAAAGAGACGCTGCAGCACTGTTTAAAGAGTCCCTGCAGTACTTCTTCAAGAGTCCCTTTAGCTCTGTTTAAAGAGACGCTGCAGCACTTTTTAAAGAGACGCTGCAGCACTTTTTAAAGAGAGGCTGCAGCACTGTTTAAAGAGACGCTGCGGGACTGTTTAAAGTTAAGCTGAAGCACTGTTTAAAGAGTCACTGCAGGACTGTTTAAAGAGACGCTGTAGCACTCTTTAAAGACAGGCTGCAGCACTCTTTAAAAACCCACATGTTCAACATCTATCCAATAACTGGTATCAAACGTATGAATCGTGTCCCGACTCGTCACTAAGTCACAAAGCAAGGTGCAAACTAGCCAATATAAAGTGATGCCAGCAGCGCCATAACACATGACGCTGATTCCGAACACGTCTCTCCTCTTGGCTTTGGAGTTTGAGTCACGGATCACTATGAGGTCGTCTCAGCTTCTCCAGCCTCGGTCTCCAGACTGTGAATGAAGCCTGGTCTGTGCAGGAAGAACATCGATCACCTAACTATCATAGGGATGGATCTTAAGTCTCAGCGTGGCTGTCATCCATCACACCTTTAAGACTAAAGACTGGCACCCTCTGTTCTCTTGCTTTGGAACGGCAGGCGAACGACCTCACTGCAGTCTCCTGTGAGAATTAGCATGTCCCTTTGTTTCCTGCTCCTCTGTATACATGACATTGCTCTCTCTGTGTAACTCGGTCACCATCCACTGGAGCAGGACCTCTGGCCTTTCATCTGGACACACATTGACGCTATAACTCTTTATTAAACAACACAACTTTGGTTTAAAGGTGGGGTAGGTACGTTTGAGAAACCTGATCGAGATCGCTAGAATTTGAAAATACACAACCGGAGAAAATCTGCCATTTCCTCACAGAGCCCCTCCCCCAACACACACGAACGCGCACATGACCAATGAGGGCACGAGTTAAGTGTGTGCCCCGATGGAAGGCTGACAGGCAGGTAGGCCATCCGGCTAAACGGATTGGTTGTACTTTTTACAGTATCACGGCTTCTACAGATTTTTTTATATATTTATTGTCAAAGCACTTCAGATATTCATTGCTATCGGGATGTTAAGAGCATTCCATGGAATATAACAACAAGTGCATCTCGAGCCGGTTTCTGAAACGTACCTACCCCACCTTTAAGCTTGTATATTTGTTCTTTTCTGAACAGAAGGTGATGAAGTGAGGAATGTCCACCACACTACACAGCAGATGATAGACTCACGTGGTTTGCTGGTGCAGGAAAGCGTTCGTGTGCAGCCTGTAGGCCGCGTAGCTGTTGAAGGACCCCGGCTCCATGGACACACCGGGAACTGAACCGTACATCTTCTCCGTCAGGTTGAACGCCTCCAGCATCCTGAAGCCTGGCACACAACAACGAGGAAAGTCAGAGGACATCAGGACATCAGGTTTTCTGCTCTGATGAATGTTCCGGATCCAGGAAACATCCCCTCGCCTGTGGCTGCCAGAGAACTCTCGGCTTCTGAGTTTATTTGCATTTTTTAACCAGATGTCCCTGTTTACTCTCCCTCATGCATTCAAATCTAATCTAATATACGCCATGTGTGCACTCACCAGGTGAAGTGAATCCATTCAGGTAAATCAGGGGACACGCTGTGGAACAACAAAAGCCAGAAGTTCAGACACTTTAAGAACTGTTTCCAGGGTACTTTGTGAGAGTAGACGTTGTGGAAACTCACATGACGTCGCAGTTTCACAGATGAAGGTAATCAGGTTTTCCCTGATGGAGTCGAAGGCATCGAAGTCGTCCACCACGAAGACGTGTCTGTCGCTCGGTTTGCTGCCGATCTCCTGCAGCTCCACGAAGTCCACGTCCGCAACACCGATGGCGAACACACTGTAACCTGCAGAGAGGAAGAGGAAGAGGAAGAGTATCAGGAATAACAGAGTGGTTTGTTAAGACGGTGGACGAATGCTGGATCCTCTCAGCTGTTCAGAGAGGGCAAAAGTACATCCTTCACTCAAGTAGAAGTACATATACTCGTGTTTAAAAATACTCTGGTGAAAGTAGAAGTACTGACTAAACTTCTTTACTCAAGTAAAAGTAAAGAGGCTTTGAAGTGTACTTCAGTAAAAAGTACCCATAACTAGCAGCTGCTTTAAAGAGTACCTGAAATAGAAAGTACAGATATTTGGGTTCAACATGTAAGAAGTAGAAAGTACAGGTATTTGTGTTCAAAGTGTAAGAAGTAGAAAGTACAGGTATTTGTGTTCAAAGTGTAAGAAGTAGAAAGTACAGGTATTTGTGTTCAAAGTGTAAGAAGTCAAAGTAAAAAGTCATCAGAAAAATATGTAGTGGAGTAAAGTACTGATACCAGAAAGATGTACTTAAGTTTAGTAACTAAGTATTTGTACTCCACTACTTCCCATCCCTCAGTTGTTTACCTGCGTGCTGCAGCTTGGCGGCGCTCTTCTTCACTTCGTCCTGAGAGCGTCCGTCAGTGATGGTCACCACCACTTTCGGGACGTTCCTCCTCATCCCGTTCTCCATGGAGAAGGCTTTCTCATAGGTGTGTTTCAGAGCCATGCCTGTTGAAGGAACAGAGGAAAACTGAGTCAGAAAAACATCTAATTACAGGGTTTGTCTCTGATCTCAGGTGTGTGAGCGCACTATTTCTATTTTATTTGTATTTACTTGCACATCTCCAAACATTCTCTTGCACTATTGTATCTGTTTTATTTGTTTTAAGTCCTATATATATGGTGACTTCAGTTTTCCATTGACATGTCCACACTGTAGTTTCTGTACATATGATGATAAAGCCTTGAATCTTGAAACCTGTCTTGGTGTTTCCTCCTTGGTAGTGGATCTGATTAATAGCTGACATGGCGATGCCTTTGTCTCTGTAAGCGTTCAGCCTGAACTCCGTCTTCGCCGCGTCGCTGTACTGCACGAAGGACACCTGAGAGGAGGAGTCACAGGAAGTCAGGACACATACAGTCAGATATACACAAGTGGAGTTATTAAGAACTACAGGTCCCACGTTAAGACAGGACAGTGGAAAGAGGACCCCATTAGCATGTTTGTCATTTGGACTTCTCGTATTGTATATTTATTATCTTTTTAATCTAAACACTTATTGCTCATCTGTCCGTCCTGTGAGAGGGATCCTCTTCTGTTCCCCACGAAGTTTACAGCTTTTTCCCCTGTTAATTGTGTGGTTTCTTTGTTTCTTTTTTTAATAATGAGCAAGATAAATAACATTTGATTTGGTCTGTCTTGCTTTTCGAAGAACTACAAGTCCCACGTTAAGAAAGGACAGTTGAAGTAGACGTCCAAAGAAAGAACTACAAGTCCCACGTTAAGAAAGGACAGTTGAAGTTGACGTCCAAAAGAAAGAACTACAAGTCCCACGTTAAGAAAGGACAGTTGAAGTTGACGTCCAAAAGACAGAACTACAAGTCCCACATTAAGAAAGGACAGTTGAAGTAGACGTCCAAAAGAAAGAACTACAAGTCCCACGTTAAGAAAGGACAGTTGAAGTAGACGTCCAAAATAAAGAACTACAAGTCCCACGTTAGGAAAGGACAGTTGAAGTAGACGTCTAAAAGAAAGAACTACAAGTCCCACGTTAAGAAAGGACAGTTGAATTAGACGTCCAAAAGAAAGAACTACAAGTACCACGTTAGAAAAGGGCAGTTCAAGTAGACGTCCAAAAGAAAGAACTACACGTCCCACGTTTAGAAAGGACAGTTATGTAGACGTCTAAAAGAAAGAACTACAAGTACCACGTTAGGAAAGGACAGTTGAAGTAGACGTCCAAAAGAAAGAACTACAGTCCCACTTTAGGAAAGGACAGTTGAAGTAGACGTCCAAAAGAAAGAACTACAAGTCCCACTTTAGGAAAGGACAGTTGAAGTAGACGTCCAAAAGAAAGAACTACAAGTCCCACTTTAAGAAAGTACAGTTGAAGTAGACGTCCAAAAGAAAGAACTACAAGTCCCAAGTTAAGAAAGGACAGTTGAAGTAGATGTCCAAAAGAAAGAACTACAAGTCCCACGTTAGGAAAGGAAAGTTGAAGTAGACGTCCAAAAGAAAGAACTACAAGTCCCAAGTTAAGAACGGACAGTTGAAGTAGACGTCCAAAAGAAAGAACTACAAGTCCCACGTTAGGAAAGGACAGTTGAAGTAGACGTCCAAAAGAAAGAACTACAAGTCCCACTTTAGGAAAGGAAAGTTGAAGTAGACGTCCAAAAGAAAGAACTACAAGTCCCAAGTTAAGAACGGACAGTTGAAGTAGACGTCCAAAAGAAAGAACTACAAGTCCCACGTTAGGAAAGGAAAGTTGAAGTAGATGTCCAAAAGAAAAAACTACAAGTCCCACGTTAAGAAAGGACAGTTGAAGTAGACGTAAAAAAGAAAGAACTACAAGTCCCACGTTAAGAAAGGACAGTTGAAGTAGACGTCCAAAAGAAAGAACTACAAGTCCCACGTTTAGAAAAGACAGTTGAAGTAGACGTCCAAAAGAAAGAACTACAAGTCCCACGTTTAGAATGGACAGTTGAAGTAGACGTCCAAAAGAAAGAACTACAAGTCCCACGTTAGGAAAGGACAGTTGAAGTAGACGTCCAAAAGAAAGAACTACAAGTCCCACTTTAGGAAAGGACAGTTGAAGTAGACGTCCAAAAGAAAGAACTACAAGTCCCACTTTAGGAAAGGACAGTTGAAGTAGACGTCCAAAAGAAAGAACTACAAGTCCTACGTTAAGAAAGTACAGTTGAAGTAGACGTCCAAAAGAAAGAACTACAAGTACCACGTTAAGAAAGGACAGTTGAAGTAGACGTCTAAAAGAAAGAACTACAAGTCCCACGTTAAGAAAGGACAGTTGAAGTAGACGTCCAAAAGAAAGAACTACAAGTACCACGTTAAGAAAGGACAGTTGAAGTTGACGTCCAAAATAAAGAACTACAAGTCCCACGTTAAGAAAGGACAGTTGAAGTTGACGTCCAAAATAAAGAACTACAAGTCCCACGTTAAGAAAGGACAGTTGAAGTAGACGTCCAAAATAAAGAACTACAAGTCCCACGTTAAGAAAGGACAGTTTATGTAGACGTCCAAAAGAAAGAACTACAAGTCCCACGTTAGGAAAGGACAGTTGAAGTAGACGTCCAAAAGAAAGAACTACAAGTCCCACTTTAGGAAAGGACAGTTGAAGTAGACGTCCAAAAGAAAGAACTACAAGTCCCACTTTAGGAAAGGACAGTTGAAGTAGACGTCCAAAAGAAAGAACTACAAGTCCCACGTTAAGAAAGTACAGTTGAAGTAGACGTCCAAAAGAAAGAACTACAAGTCCCACGTTTAGAAAAGACAGTTGAAGTAGACGTCCAAAAGAAAGAACTACAAGTCCCACGTTTAGAATGGACAGTTGAAGTAGACGTCCAAAAGAAAGAACTACAAGTCCCACGTTAGGAAAGGACAGTTGAAGTAGACGTCCAAAAGAAAGAACTACAAGTCCCACTTTAGGAAAGGACAGTTGAAGTAGACGTCCAAAAGAAAGAACTACAAGTCCCACTTTAGGAAAGGACAGTTGAAGTAGACGTCCAAAAGAAAGAACTACAAGTCCCACGTTAAGAAAGGACAGTTGAAGTTGACGTCCAAAATAAAGAACTACAAGTCCCACGTTAAGAAAGGACAGTTTATGTAGACGTCCAAAAGAAAGAACTACAAGTCCCACGTTAGGAAAGGACAGTTGTTCTCCCTGAAGTTTACAGCGTTTTTCCTGTTAATTGTATGGTTTCTTTGGGATTTCTTGTAATATTGGGCTTTATAAATACAGTTTGATTTGATCCGTCTTGCTATTAGCTGAAAACACAGACCTGCATCCCTGAGGGTCCGACCATATCGAAGGCAGAGACCATGCCGGAGACAAAGTGCACGATTTTCCGGAAGCTCTCTTCTCCGATGCTCCACGATCCGTCGATGAGGAACACCACATCTGCTTTGGCCCCTTTGCAAACTGAGGCGAGAACAAAACAAGTCGATGAGGATCTTCAAACACACACACACACACACACACACACACACACACACACACACACACTGGCAGAGAGAATGGCATCCTCACATGGCATCGTTATTGTTTGCGAGCTGCAGAGCGTTAAAAATAATCCCCTGAAAGCATGCAACGCAACATGTGATCGAGGAACACGACGGGGATGGGGGCCATGTTTAGTAATTAGGGGCTTTTCTGATAAAGATATAAAAACACTGGGGATCAAAACAAGCCACATTTGGCCACCAGAAGGTAACGTCGTTAATGGATTCCTCTCAGACGAATTGGGCAAAAGGCTGAGATTAATCTGTGCCTCATGTGGCGCTGCACAGTACTCTCCTTTATCGTCTTCCTCGGGGACGGACATGTGTCTACACGTTTTACACATAACAAGACTCAAACAGGTTCTCTGGACGGGTCTATCCTCCGTTTAGCAGTGTGTGTTCTCCCTGCAAACACGTGGCAGGGATTCATTCACCGCTGGCATGCATCTGGTCCAGAACGAGACAGCGTTCAAACCGTCGACTCGGCCAAACGGCTGCAACGAGGAGTTTCTAATCGAATGCAGAGACTAGACCTGTCCAGTTCTGAAGAGGATTCAGAGTTTCCTCAAGGACTCGTTGGCACTTTGACTTAGTTGCACTCCCCTAGTTCTACTTGACTACCGTTCAGAGGCAAATCATGCTTTTAATCCACTATTTAACACTCATAGTGACTAGGTACTGTGTGCATATACAAACACATGCTATTCTGATATGGTATATTGCAGTACTTCTCATCTACACAGTATTTAAAGTATCTAAATTCGCTCCACTTTGACAAACGACCGTACTAAAAGGCCCTGACATGTATTCAAACGGGCTCATTTAGCCATGAATGTTGTTTATTATTCAAAGAAAGTGTAATGATATCTGATCAAAGGATTATTACTAGGACCCTTACCTTACCTTGCTAGTGGGAAGGGGTTGGGGAAGTATTTAATCTCCTAAGTATTTAAATCTGATGACGAAAATTGTTGTTTTTTTAACAAAAACTTGACCTAAGAAGTAAGGGTTTCCTTCGATTACATCAGGACTAAATGCACAGACTTCTAGTCAACTTGGACAAAGGAATTAGACCAGATCAAATGATATTTCTCACCTGCCCATGCGGGGGGGATGGTGGGAGGAGGGGAAGGTGTTGGTGGGAGCGTTGGAGCTGGAGTGGGCTTCACCACTGCAGGAAAAAAACATGTACACCAACATACGTGAGATAAATACAACAGTAAATAGTGTGTGGGGGTGAAGTCATTGTTTGGATGTGAGGGGGGGGTAACTTCATATCACACACACACACACACACACACACCCCCACACACACTGCGATCAGGTTTAGTTAGTGTCTGCTTTTCTATCAGAGATGTAGAGGCTGCAGGTTAATGTTCAATTACATGTAAGCCTCTTATTGCAGAAATATATCATATCATTTTTTATATAATAAGAAAGAATAACAGCAAAAGTACAATGAAGTAAAAATAATCTGCAATATGTGTTTGCATTTTATATTAAAACATATCAATCTTACCCATTTCTGATTGTTACAATGCATTGAAACACGTCTTGTTGGTGGCAATACGTTTGAGTTAAGAAGTATAACGTAGTGGAAAATGGAAATACTCAAGTACAAGTACCTCAACATTGTACTTAAAGTAACTAGAGTACCTTAGTTACTTTCCACCACTGCTTATCCTACAATTTGTATTTTTGTATTTTATTATTGCATTGTTGGAGCAGCTCAGGTCAGAATAATTTCATTGCCATTTCTACTCTGTCGCTGCTGAGCATCTGACAAGTAAACCTTTGAATCTTTGCATCTTGAATCTTTGGCAGACTGATGGTTAACTAAAGCCTTTCTTTGAAGGTTCTTTGAGAAATGTCTGTAGATTAGATACAAAAAAAACCTGAATCTGAGGAGTAAAACTTCAGTTTCACACTCACATGTCCTCTCCTTGGCGCTGACCCCAGGACCCTCCAGATTTGGCGTCTGCACGAAGACTGTGGCGGTGTAGAGAGCGTCGGGAGAGAGACCGTCGAAACAGTACTGAGGAAGACCGGCCGGGATGGTGATCTCATGCTGACCCTTACTGGAGGCTGCAGAGGGAAGGAGACATATTTATTATCAGAGAAATCAGAATTAAAACACATTGAATCAATGCTTCGCCTGCTCTAAGGGATTCCAATACCGCTGTGTTGTGTTGGTACTACTGGTTGCTTTTACTCTGCACTGCTTTATCAACCTTTACTTGCCAAAGAAACTGTTTCTAACCTTTAATATGAAATAGTCTTAACACTTTTTCAGGTTAGAAACGTACCATTTAGATAACTAATACAAGTTTGTCCAAATAACACTTATTAGGGAATTACAACTGGGAGAAGCTAGTTCGCTAGGTAGTTGTATATATGTGCCAGATTTGCTCCAGTTTGTGACTCTTACAACCTCAGACCCAGAGCCTGGATACGGGTCCAGGTTCCTGCCGTGCGGACTGAGGCTGGGAAAAGGAGTCTTTTTTCTTATGGTCCTTGGTCTTGGAACGACCTTCAATCACGCCTCAAACTGACGGCACTTGTCCCAATAGCATGTTTTAAATTGAAGTTGTGTGAAGTCCTTACCACTAGCTGCTCTTGCAGTAATAAGTAGTGCACCTTTCTTACGGTCCTAATGTGCAATGTAGTGACTGTCTTTTGTGTAATAATTGTGTTCTCTGTATTTTTTACTGTTTGTGTTATGTGTAACGTTGCTGCCTTCTTGGCCAGGTCAGCATTGGAAATGAGATTGTATCTCAATGCTTTTTATCTGGTTAAATAACAATATCAAAAGTTAACGTAAGCTATAGTTTGTTGAGTGGTCGTTTGCTAGCTTGCTTTTTAGAAATAAAGCTTACTTTTGCTAGTTAGCTTGTTATATACATAGCGGACATTTGCTAGTTAGCAAGATAGCTAACGTTCGCTAGCTAAATAGCAGACTGACAGGTTAACTTTGTAAGCTTTAGTTTGTTAAGTATATCTGGTTGTTTGCTAGCTTACTTTTAAGAAATATAGCATCGTTTTGACAGTTTGCTTACATTTGCTAGTTAGCTTGTTAGATAGATAGCTAACATTCGCTAGTTAGCAAGATAGCTAACGTTTGCTAGCTAAATAGCACACTGACAGTTTCACTGAATTCAGTCCCCAGGTTAGCTTTTATAAATGTATAGATTTTTGCTTATTTTAGGGGATAGGCTATACAGATAGTTCGCCTCCTACTAGATTACTGCTACTTTCAAACTGTTGATTTGGTATTGAATTCAAAGACACACGTGTTTTAAGACCTAAACTAGATACATTGGATCATGTATTAAATCATTTTCATGGGACTTATTCATCAGCTTGATTAAACTCAAAGGGAAAATATACTCAGTGGGGAAAGAGAAAAGGACAATTTGAGGCAGACAAGAAGCAGACTTCTCTTAGATTGCTGAAAAGTCTCAGCTCCAGACTGGTGAACCGCACCCAGCAGGTTTTAAACTGTTTTTCAGCTCGGAATCACCGTTGAAGATGGGTGGTGAAAATGAAGACGTTTATCCATGCTATGTGTCTCCAGGGCTGTCATTAATGATAATTACCAATGACTCAAGGATTACTTCCCCAGGTGCTAACATTTCAGCGTCTTAAAGCCTCTTAAAGCCAACATCTGGATCTAAATGTTGGCAGCTTCAGGCTGTTTCTCAGCTTTTCTTTATTTCAGCAGAGCTGTTCGGCTCCTTGAGTCCGATTAATGCAGCGATGATTTATTGTTAGTTTGTTTCAGCAATTTGGCATCTTTGGAGCTACCTCTAAGAGCCCAGACAACTTTCGATATTATAAGTTAGATTTGAGTTTCACTTTCACTCAAAATCCTTCTTTACTGTTTACTCTTTGTTTTGTATTATTTATTTATGATTGTTGTGAAACGCTTGGTATCCACTGTGATAAATGACATCTAATTAGATATCATTTATTTTAATTCTGATTATAAAATAGGTTTTCACTGCCTTTGAGTTTATGACTTCATCTTTTATTATTCATCCAACTTCACTGGCTCCCTGTTCAGCACTGGATTGACTACAACAACTTTCTGCTTACATACAAAGCCCTCAACAACCTCACCCCCACCTCTCTCTCAAACCTCCTCCAGGAATACACCCCCTCCCGCTCCCTGCGCTCATCCTCAGCCGGACTCCTGACTGTCCCCACCTCCTGCCTTAGCACCATGGAAGCCAGGGCTTTGAGCTGCACCGCGCCCAGGCTCTGGAACTCTCTGCCTCCACACATCGAACAGTCTGACTCCATCACGACATTCAAATCCCACCTCAAAACCCACCTGTTTAAACTGGCCTACTCACTCTATAACACATTCAACCTGCTATCACAGATCCCCTCTCACCCCGTCACCCCGTCACTCCGTCACTCCTCTCATGTCTTGCCTGTTTTATGCTTTGATGCTGTATTGCCTGTCGGTTCGATTAACTTGTGTTCCGTTTTTGTTTTAGCTGTTTTAACTTTTAAAGGCGACCTTGGGTGTCCTGAAAGGCGCCTCGAAATAAAACGTATTATTATTATTATTATATGTCTTATTTAATGTGAAACACTTTTCCAATTCTTATTTTGAAAAATGTTCCAGAATAGAATTAAAGTTACATTTCAGTCGTGCTTTATCTCATTTGTTTACATTTTTTATGTATCAGTTGCATCAGAGTTGCCGTGTCTTCTGTTTGGTTGCTAACGGAAGTAAATAAAAGATTAGAAAATGCTGCTTAAATTCTACTCAGTGAAGAAGGAACACAACAAATGGCCTTTTCCGTGAGCTGTTTACATCTCTGCAGGGCGGGGAGTGACATATTGATAATTAGGTTTCCTATTTACACAGCAAGCACAAACAAACAAAGTGTGTTTACAGTGTTTTTCGACCTTACATGTCCTCACTCTGTGTCACATGCCAGCGGCTCTGGTGATGCGACTCTTGGAGAATGAGCTCTGTAATATCAACAGGTTGTGATGGTGGACACCTAGTATAAATTGTTCTGAGAAAAGCATTCCTCCCGGTCAGATCGACTCCAAAACAGTGGCCCTCGTTTATCAAGATAGACAAAATATAATCCAGAGGTATTTCAGCTGGGAATTAGATCTTGCTTAAAGAACTGGCAGCCACATGCTCTCCTTCCAACCGCTGTTTCCATGGCTTTAAATACGCAGGAAATATCTGCTTTTTCCACGTCTCACCGCCGTCTGTTTGCTTTTCCACTTGAGGACACACACTGTGGGATTTGTTGACGAGAAGGAGGACTTCTGATCTTCTGCTAGCGGTTATCGCCTGTCTCACGCTATAGCAGACACTTATTTGCTCTGGCAGCCCGTCAGGCCCTAACGTCTAATAACTACCATAAAGATGTTTAAATACAGATGCTGCCTCGCTGCTTTTTCCTACCGCCAACCGTGTGAGAATACGAAGCAGATGGGATCGCCGTAATTGAAAAGGATGTAATCTTTAGAAAGAGACACAATTAAAGCTCTTCAAACGTCCGACCATCGCCAACAACCTGCATCCTGCTTCGAGTAATAATCACAACGAGGCTGAAGATAAACAACACAACGTCTAGAAATCTGCATCCTTGGCACAGATGTGATCTCATCTGGAGGTTTGACTCGAAACATCTGCCTGGACTCGTAATGCAAGCTTTAAAGCGTGCATCGAGTCAAACAAGTCACCTCGGCACGGGCGACTGTGCCTGCGAGGGAGTGTGGTCGTCTTTCAACCAGAAGGTGGTGGGTTCGATCCCAGCCCGTGCAGCCAACATGTCAATGTGTCCTTGGGCGAGATACTTAACCCTGAGTTGCTCCCGATGGCCAACGGTGTGTGGATGTTAGGTCCTAGAGTAAGTGGTACTGCTCTGTGTGAATGGGTGAAGGACATGTAGTATGTAAAGTGCTTTGAGGGGTCTTAAAGACTGGATAAAGCGCTTTGTAAGTACAGTCCATTTACCTCGGATCGGGATCTGAGAGGAAACCTACACACATGAGTCTGATGTATCTGCAGCAGGTAGAGGTGAAGGCAATCCCAGCTATGTTGTTTTATTGTTAGAGGCGGTTGGTAATCTCCCTAAAATGCCAAAAAACATTTGCTGCTTCAAATGGAAGGTCTGCAAATGTACTATCTGGAAAAGCAGCCACATTTGAGCCTTTTATTAGCAAACTGCTGAATAGCTGGACGTTGTAGTAGTTCACTTTCCTAAAGGCAACGCTCTGTATTGTAAAATAACAGAATATATAGTATATGAAATGTTTGTGTGTGAAGGGTGAGAGTGGGGACGACAGATGGAAATGAGCCAATAGCTAAATCCAGAATGATGTTGTCTCTTTTCGAGATGGTCCTTGTTTACGAAAGACATAATAATATGACGGCATTTAGCAAGAAGCAAGATATGGTGTGAGATCCAGGAGGAGATGTCGTGTCAAAGATAACAACAATGATGAATATATGTGACATCAAAGGGGGCTACACTTCTCTACCGTAAGACATGAACACTGACCGGCTGTTCGTTGATATCTCGTGGGCTTATGCTCGTTTTCCAATTCTGTTTTGAATCTGTGAGACTCTGCTTAAAACATGGAGTGTTGCCGAACAGATCCAGAGCTATAACCCGGACTTTTGTGAGAGAAAAACAACCAAAACATCCTAAAACTTCAGAAAGGGGAACTCCAAATGGGGCTTACGGTCTGCAGGGTAGAGTTTGATGTGGTACGAAGTTAACGAGCACATGTGTTCATTAGCACATCACACACATCTCAAGTAGAAACAAAGGCCAATGTACAAAGATGGGTCTTCAGTTGTTTTCTGAAAGCTTCAACCGGCCCTGATCTGAACACCTAAGGGACCTACTGGCGATGTAGGCATGGACAAGGTCACATCATGTTGCAGCAGCATAAACAGACAAGGCATTGTACATTAGAGAAATCAAAAGACTAGAAATAAACAATCATGAATGTAATAAAATATATATTAGAAGAGAAATATAATCAAAACAACAAGAGGGAACTCCAACTGTGTCTTCAGTGTGTGTGCAGTGACATTGGAGGGACTTACGGTCTGACGGGTGCAGTTTGATGCGGTACGAAGTGGCCGCTCTGTGAGGAGCCCACTTGATGCAGAACTTGTCGTGGTCCGCGTCGAACGTCTCAATGTTCGTCACGTTCAGGTACACTGCAGAGCACAGGGAGTCACACTTAATATATCGGAGTATCTCTAAGCCACTATTGAGCAGCATATCTGTACGTACGGTCCTGGGCATCAATTCTGTGCGATTTGACCTTTAACATCTCACACACACTCACACACTCCGATCCAGAACCAGACACTTTTTACGCTGCTATGGATTTTCCTCAGTTTTGGAAGTGACTGTTATTTTGTTTGATTGTTGTGCTTTTATTTATGTCTTAATGTGTGCATATGTTCAAATATGTCAGTTGATTGTGTATATATAGGGATATACATATTTGTATACATATTTTTATATATAATAAATACATGTATCCAGATATTGAAGCTCAAGCCGTTGACATTTAAGTATTCAGAAAAATAATCAGAATTTTGGGAAAAAAGTCAGAATTTTTAGATTTTGAGAAAAAAGTCAGAATTTTGAGATTTAGAGAAAAAAGTCAGAATTGTGAGAGAAAGTAAACATTTGAGGAAAAAGTTGTTATTGAACCTACGTGTTGTTCCCTGTCCTAGCAGAGGGTTGCTCATGCCTCCGAAGTACTGAGCGACAACCTTCAGGTCGTAGGGGGTGCCGGACTGCAGGTTGTGCAGAGTGTACGACGTCACGTCACCCACGAATAAATCCAGGGGCGTCGATGTGCCTGGAAAACAGACAAAAAGAGATTAAAACATGCAGGATTTATTCATGAAGTATTACCAAACCAAACTCTTCTCATAGTCAAAACAACTACTCCTTTAGCTTAGCGGTGGTGACGTGAAGTCCTGTGACCGTTCTGTAGTTCCTTTATAGCCCAACATTAGCCGCCTTTAGCTTAGCGGTGGTGACGTGAAGTCATGTGACCGTGCTGTAGTTCCTTTATAGCCCAACATTAGCCTCCTTTAGCTTAGCGGTGGTGACGTGAAGTCATGTGACCGTGCTGTAGTTCCTTTATAGCCCAACATTAGCCTCCTTTAGCTTAGCGGTGGTGACGTGAAGTCATGTGACCGTGCTGTAGTTCCTTTATAGCCCAATATTAGCCGCCTTTAGCTTAGCGGTGGTGACGTGAAGTCATGTGACCGTGCTGTAGTTCCTTTATAGCCCAACATTAGCCACCTTTAGCTTAGCGGTGGTGACGTGAAGTCATGTGACCGTGCTGTAGTTCCTTTATAGCCCAACATTAGCCGCCTTTAGCTTAGCGGTGGTGACGTGAAGTCATGTGACCGTGCTGTAGTTCCTTTATACCAGATGATCCATCTTTTACAAATACCACAGCAGCTTGAAAACCTTCTTTAATCTGAGATTCAACTAAAAATAAGATGCTTTCAAAAGTCTTAAACAGATACTTAAGATGCATTGTCTAAAAACAAGACCCTATATCTCCCTGCGTTGTTACTTCTTACGTTATAATGTCTAATATCAAGTGTTAAGACATATTCTGATATTAGGCAAATATACTTGGCTAGATTTTGTGTGGATGTGTTTTTGTGATTTATTTCCTCACCTGCAGGATTGTAGGTGATTCTGTATCCCTGAACTGGAGCTTCAACTGGGTCCCAGGCCACTCTGAACCTGGTGTACCACTCATGAGAGACCCTGAGGTTCCTTGGGCTCAACATCCCCACTGAGAGAGAGAAAAGTAAACATGTAAAAAACATAATATGTCATTTGTCACATTTTCTTATCTCATAATTTTCCTCTTCTGTGTTTGTGAAAAACAAGTTAAAACATTAGGTTTGTTGCCAGGATATTAAAAAATAAGTAAATTCTACAACAGTCAGAATGACGAAACTCCTGTGTCTGTTTTAGTTGAGGATGGGGAACCCTGTTAGACTTTAGTTCATGTTAAAGCTAATGTTTTTTTTTTACATATTTATTACCAGAATAGCTATTTTCTTTAATTTAGGATAAAAAACAAACATTTTAGGCAACTTCAATTGATTAGTATATGCCACCTCGCATAGGTTTAAACTTCATGCATTACGTTTCTGTGCATTCAAAGATAACCTCACGACCTAATGGAACGTTTCTCTGTGTACCTGCATACACAGAAAGTAACGAATCCTTTGAGATGCCTGACATAATAAAATCTGAAACGACTAAAAACAGGTTAAAACAATGTAAGGTTTGTCAGCAGAATTGTCATAAAAAAGAGGATTCTGTGTAATAAATGTCCAGCAGACTCACATGTTCGTCCGTTTCCATTCAGAGACCCCCCAGGACCCTCTCCGTAAATGGCCTGAACCGTGATGTTGTACGGGGTGTCAGCGAGGAGGTTCTGCAGCTGGGCGTTGTTTCTGTTTCCAGGGACCGTCGTCTATGAGAAAAAAACAGAACATTTAAGCGATAAATCCTTCAAAGAAGACTAATTAACAAGGTTGTTTCAGGAAAGACTGATCATGTCTGCCTTCATTTCTCTTCTTTGCAGACAATAGAGAGCTGCAGGAATTAGTCCTAAAACAGAAAAACTAGTCAGCATTTCAGCACTTCCTGTCCTGTGTGTTTTAGTTAGATGCCTGAAATAAGGTATTTAAAAACAATGGTTGCTAAAAAGTGTCTAAATGAGGCCTCCTTTAGCTTAGCGGTGGTGACGTGAAGTCATGTGACCGTGCTGTAGTTCCTTTATAGCCCAACATTATCCACCTTTAGCTTAGCGGTGGTGACGTGAAGTCATGTGACCGTGCTGTAGTTCCTTTATAGCCCAACATTAGCCTCCTTTAGCTTAGCGGTGGTGACGTGAAGTCATGTGACCGTGCTGTAGTTCCTTTATAGCCCAACATTATCCACCTTTAGCTTAGCGGTGGTGACGTGAAGTCATGTGACCGTGCTGTAGTTCCTTTATAGCCCAACATTAGCCACCTTTAGCTTAGCGGTGGTGACGTGAAGTCATGTGACCGTGCTGTAGTTCCTTTATAGCCCAACATTAGCCACCTTTAGCTTAGCGGTGGTGACGTGAAGTCATGTGACCGTGCTGTAGTTCCTTTATAGCCCAACATTATCCACCTTTAGCTTAGCGGTGGTGACGTGAAGTCATGTGACCGTGCTGTAGTTCCTTTATAGCCCAACATTAGCCACCTTTAGCTTAGCGGTGGTGACGTGAAGTCATGTGACCGTGCTGTAGTTCCTTTATAGCCCAACATTAGCCACCTTTAGCTTAGCGGTGGTGACGTGAAGTCATGTGACCGTGCTGTAGTTCCTTTATAGCCCATCATTAGCCGACTTTAGCTTAGCGGTGGTGATGTGAAGTCATGTGACCGTGCTGTAGTTCCTTTATAGCCCAACATTAGCCCCCTTTAGCTTAGCGGTGGTGACGTGAAGTCATGTGACCGTGCTGTAGTTCCTTTATAGCCCAACATTAGCCGCCTTTAGCTTAGCGGTGGTGACGTGAAGTCATGTGACCGTGCTGTAGTTCCTTTATAGCCCAACATTAGCCGCCTTTAGCTTAGCGGTGGTGACGTGAAGTCATGTGACCGTGCTGTAGTTCCTTTATAGCCCAACATTAGCCTCCTTTAGCTTAGCGGTGGTGATGTGAAGTCATGTGACCGTGCTGTAGTTCCTTAATAGCCCAACATTAGCCTCCTTTAGCTTAGCGGCGGTGACGTGAAGTCATGTGACCGTGCTGTAGTTCCTTTATAGCCCAACATTAGCCACCTTTAGCTTAGCGGCGGTGAAGTGAAGTCATGTGACCGTGCTGTAGTTCCTTTATAGCCCAACATTAGCTTTTTAGAGCTTACTTACCAAGATAAATCTAATCGTGATTCATATATGCCTCGCAAACACAGCTTTCATCAATAACTGAAAGAAACGGTCTGAACCTGGTTTTGATAAAGAGTCTAGGAAGTTGCTAGTGTGAAGAAATTATGACTTTGCTCACAGTTTCACTTTCGAAGTTTTAAAATCTGGTTTCCATCTCTTTAACAGAGTCATCTCTATCAAACAGGAACAAATCATGTTGTGTCCTGAAGCAGAAAATTGCAGTAGAGCTGGCTCGAAGAAGCTGTGAACAAACACATAGCTGCTCTATTAGCCGCAGATGCTAAATCGTACTAGTTGCATGCTTTTTTAAATGTCTAAAGGCTCTTCGGTCAGTTTCAGTTTGAGCAATGCTTTCATCGCTGCAGTTTTCTGACTCATGGAGAAACAGGTGCTATGCTAACAAGAGGAGTAGGGGGGGGGGCAGCTGGACCTCCATTGCCCTCTAACTCGTTATTAAGAACTATTAATTACAGTATTACGGCCCGATGGTGGTGTTTGATAACAGAGCCTGTAAGTCTCACTAATCGCTGATGGATAACCCAGAAGAGCCAACGTTATCGTGAGAGGTGACTTCATCGAATAGTTTGCACGAAGTGTCATCGTAAAGAGTGTATTAAGAGTTTACCCAAAGCATTTATCCAGAATAAAAATGATCTGAAATTATTGTTCTCATTAGTGCTGAAACGAAGGGGATCTAATGGATGAAATTTAACTTTCATCCTGATGCATTCTTGCTTTGTGTCCGAGCATAAGTTTGACTGCTGAGTCATTTCTCACATAAACAATTAAACGACCCGTTCCACCTGGAGTACATTCACCAGCTACCCTGCAGTCTACAAAGTACTTCAGACTAGCTGCACCTTCACCAGCTTTGAGAACACTTTCATGATCAATCATTATAAAACATATCATATATATTATTCTGAAATGGACCAATCTGCACAACGACTACTTTTACTGTCTTTCACTATATTTAGATGAGAATACTTTCTACTTTCACTTGAGGAACATTTTGAATGCAGGACTTTTACTGTAACAGAGTATTCCTACACTCTGGTACTTCTACTTTTACTCAAGTACAAGATCTGAGTACTTCTACTTTTACTCAAGTACAAGATCTGAGTACTTCTACTTTTACTCAAGTACAAGATTTGAGTACTTCTACTTTTACTCAAGAACAAGATCTGAGTACTTCTACTTTTACTCAAGTACAAGATCTGAGTACTTCTACTTTACTGAAGTACAAGATCTGAGTGCTTCTAATGTTACTCAAGTACAAGATCTGAGTACTTCTACTTGGACTCAAGTACAATATCTGTGTACTTCTACTTGTACTCAAGTACAATATCTGAGTACGTCTACTTGTACTCAAGTACAATAAGTACTTATCCAACCTCTGCCTTGCCGTAGTTCCTTTATAGCCCAACATTAGCCACCTTTAGCTTAGCGGTGGTCACGTGAAGTCATGTGACAATTTTGGTTACACAGACAATTGCTATTTGAGATTTTCTGAAGTGTACTCACAAACTCGGTGATGGGGTCTCCGGTCAGCGGGGCGTAGGAGATCTTGTACTGCCTGACGGAACCCTCGGCGTGATCCCATCCGATGGTCAGGGTGCTGGTGGTGGCGTCATAAACTCGCATGTTCCTGGGACCGCCTCGAGGCACTGCAGCAGCAATAATAATAATAATGCACTTTATTTGTATAGCACCTTCCATGCACAAAGCAGCCCAAAGTGCTGCAGGTTTTTAAATAAATGGATCAGGACAAAAGTGAGAGAATCTTTTTTCCTGAAACGTTCAGAGTCTCTTTACACAAAGGAGACCAACCCAGTCTCACGGCATTTCGTTTTATAGTCACGAAATGTATTTAATCTATTGATTCGTGTTCACCATCCTGATTTTTTTCGTATCACACGATTTTAAAAGCAATGACTTTCGGTGGTATGTTTCGTGCACCACGTCTTTTTTTCCGGTCGGGTCTTGGAAGACCAGGAGCTGTGTGGTTCATATAAACATTTTCTTACACAATATCTTACCCTAACCCTATCCCTTTTATTTTAAATTGTATAATGTCGGAGTTTTTTTGCCGTCCGCAAGGAAAATAAATGGGGCTCAGAGCCTCAGAATACTGACATCTGTACCAATAGAAATACATTGCTTCTAAAATCGTTCTGTGTCTGAATACTGAAATCGGTATTTTTTTAAATCTCTTTTTCCTTCTAATTTGTTATTATTTACATTGCTTTTAAAATCGTTCTGTGTGACACGGAAAAAATGCGAAAATCGTGTTTCAATAGATTAATTTTTTGACTATAACACGCAATGCCGTGAGACTGTATTGAGGGGACACATGTTGATGTATAAAAGACATGAAGAAGTGGATTTTGCATAATACTCTAGGTGACCTTTAAGGGATTGACTCGTACAGTACGTATACATGCATATTGTGGATGTTAACAATAATCAGCATGAGTCAGATTGTACTCACGTGTGTTGCCGTTGCCTCTGACTGGAGATCCCTCTCCGTCAGCGTACAGAGCGGAGACGTTGACAGAGTAAGGAGTGTCTGCGACCAGGTTATCCAGGAAGGCGTTGGTCAGACCTCCAGGAACCATGACCTTCGAGGAGAAGAAACCCAAGGGTCAAAGACATATCTAGACATCGGGCTGAGATGGAGCTCCCTGGTTGGTTTAACCTCAGACGATGGAGGTTTTATGGGTAATGGGGTTTTAAGTCAACTTGAATGATCCATGGAGAAGGTATTCAGAACTTTGATTCGAACAATCTTTCTACAATGTTCAAATCAAGCTCTCATGTTTAAATAAAGTACACAACATTTGGACAATAAGAATTTTAACTTCTGACTTTTGTTGACTTTCCTTATGTATTCATTACTTTCGGTACTAAATGTTTCGTCACTGTGTATTGCTCAGAAATCTGGACGACATAGAGAGAAATAAGGATTTTCACTTATGAATGTTTTAGATGTGATAGTTACCTCCACTATAGGTTATTTTTTGATATTAGACTGTCTGTCTTTGAGCAATAAAGCTCCCACAACTTCTGTAAAACATTCCCAAGTCATGGATAGTCTGTGTTTTACTTCCCAGAAAACTCAATCTGATTTGTTTTCAGTTCAATTTGTTGGTTTGTTCTTTTGTGAGATGCATCTTTGCAGTGTTTTGGGAAAACGACAGGCCCAATATTCATTACACTTGGTGGAACGGTTTTGCATTGGACAAGACACAGCCCAATATATTTGGAGAAGATATAAATCAAAGTTTTTACTTCAGTCGAAACTGCTGTTGGAGAGGTCTCTCAGAGAACTCTTCTGGCTGTAGATCCCAAACATTATGGAAAAGTTGCTATCCTTGTATTCTGTCACAACAGCGCCTGACATGCATTACACAGGGATCTGGCAGTGATAGTGTACATAATGACCTCACTGCTCTTCCCACAAACATGCATCCCGCTGCCAGAGTACTCCTGAAACACTAACAAAGGCCCGGGAGGATAAACGCCAAACAAATCGTTCATTCAGTGAGTGGACTGACGGATAAACAGATTCTGTGAGGAAGCGGCTGGAGAGCGGGTTCAGACACGAGTTTTCTGACGACAAGGACCGTCTCTTGTCACTGGGATTATCACGGCATTTATCCCCCGTTAGTGGGCCTTGAAAATGCGAGGTTACATCATGGGAAATATATCTGGTGGTTGAACTCGAGGCCACCCTCATTTGGAGCTTTTGTTTTGGTTATCGCAAATATCTCAAAGGGTTTTCGGAGCGATGATGATGTTCTCGTGATGATGTTCAGTGATGATGTGGTTGAGATACCACAACTGGAAGCTCATAACCGGCTGCTGGCCGTGGTTCAAATCCCTCCACGCATAAGTCCGTTGGCTTCTGAACAAGATGCATTGTGTTTGATTGGACGTGCAGGCATACAGTAATTTCCTGAAGGCAGAGCTGCTGAGATGTAGCTCCCTGACTGAGGTAATGGAGCCCAAGAACCCCAGTTTTTACGAGTAATAATGAGTTTTTAAAAGGGGTCAGGTTTACTGTGTTAACAAGTGGACTTGAATGATCCACTGAGATGATACTTGAGTACACATTGTCTAAAAAGCTCCACGTTGGGCTGTGATGTTGGCCAATTCAAAATAACTGATGGATAGCTTCTCGAATACGTTGTCCACCCTCTACTCCCTCTAATGTGTCTCCAGTGACCCAAACACCAAACCAGCTCAATAAAGAAATGGCTTGTGTTGGAAAACTTGACCTAAACCCCATTCCATATATTTGGGATTAGCTGAAACTCCTACAAACTGCCAGGCCTTAACACCTCGCGTCGCAGCTAGACCTCACTGAGGTTGTTGTGTCTGATGGGAACACATCCCTGCAGCCAACATCTGGAACAAAGCCTGAAACCAGGAGAGTTGAGACTTGACGCCCATGTTGTTGGAATTACATGGTCTACTATCACATGTGGTGCAATCTAAGAGCTTCCACATGGTTTTGGCCATCTTGTTCTGAACCGTGCATAATTCTTTGGGCTATTTCTACTCCAGTGGAACTCATGCAATGCAACCAAGCATGGATTTTCTCTTTTAAAGTAGCCCTATCTCCTCATACTATCTATTGATTATGAATTCCTCTGTTTGAACACAGCATATTTTACCTCTGTTGTGTGAAATGAGGCTCAATTTGACTGAATTATCATCGTAAATCTTTCCTGAGCTCATATCCGTGTCTCTGCCAAACCAACCAGACCAAACCAGCATCAAAGTGAATTAAAATAAAACACAACAGAAGTGAAAATAGATAGAGGAAGCGGTGAGGACAGGGGAACAATAAACAACTCTGTGTGCTGACCATGCGGATCATATACTGTAATATTAGCTTCACAGCGTCGTCAAACAGATGCTAATCATCACAAAGCCACATTAGATTACAGCCTTATGGCTCCAACATCGCCAGCCAAAGAAGCTTCATCTGATGGGACTCTTCCTGATGCAATAAAACCCTCTTTTGACTCCAGATATGTGCACTGTTGCATGAAATCAGTGCTGATGGGGGGAAAAGCTGGATTTCCATATTTCCCAGCATCACTGTAATAACTGCTGCTCTAACATCTGTGCAACATCAACTTAATGAGACATAAAAATAGAAATATAGCCAAAATGTACAACCTTAGAATAGACAGAACCATTTCTCACTGTTTGATCAGATGTGGAGAACAGATGGATTCAACTTTGTTTAAACTTTTCCGACAACTGAATCCATGCAACCCGAGTTCAGGGACACTGTTTAATGGAAACGAGCTGTACACAAAGTATCCAGAGGTGGGAAAATTCAAGAGCTACAAGTCTGAAGTCAAGTCCCAAATCAAGAGCCACAATAGGAACCAAGTCATGACAAGCGAACCTCAAGTCAAGAACCTGGTCAAGGACTACAAGTATAACGTCAAGTCGTACGATTATTAAGATAAGATCAACAAGCCCTAAGACAAAGACCCAGTTAAGACTATATAGTCTGAAGAAGAGAGTAAAGTCAAGGCAAGTCGAGAATTAAATCCAGCCAACAAGTCAAGACTGCAGAGTTTGAGGTCGAAGCAACCAGGTCCCAAGAAATCAAGACTATGGAGTCTTGGGTCAAGAACAGAGCCTTGGCTTACAAGTCAAGACTCTCAATTAAATGCAAAGTCACGACTAACAAGTCTCGAATCAACACGACAGATTCTCAGTGCAAGAAGGTGAACAGGTCCCAAGTCCGAAGACTAGAGAGTCTTGAGTGAAGAAGAAAGTCTAAGCCAACACGTCCCAAGTCAAGACTACAGACTCTCAAGTCAAAAACAAATTCAAGGCTAACAAGTCCACACTACACAAGAACAATGTCATGGTTAACAGGTCCCACGTCCGAAGACCCTCTGTCCTTAGACCCTCTGTCCTTAGACCCTCTGTCCTTAGAACCTCTATCCTTAGACACTCTGTCCTCAGACCCTCTGTCCTTAGACCCTCTGTCCTTAGACCCTCTGTCCTCAGACCCTCTGTCCTCAGACCCTCTGTCATTAGACCCTCTGTCCTCAGACCCTCTGTCCTTAGACCCTCTGTCCTTAGACCCTCTGTC
Organism: Chaenocephalus aceratus; assembly: GCA_023974075.1. NCBI lineage: Eukaryota > Metazoa > Chordata > Actinopteri > Perciformes > Channichthyidae > Chaenocephalus > Chaenocephalus aceratus. The sequence goes on from JAMFTG010000074.1 coordinate 146,906, forward strand.
CTTAGACCCTATGTCCTTAGACCCTCTGTCCTTAGACCCTATGTCCTTAGACCCTCTGTCCTTAGACCCTCTGTCCTCAGACCCTCTGTCCTCAGACCCTCTGTCCTCAGACCCTCTGTCCTCAGACCCTCTGTCCTCAGACCCTCTGTCCTTAGACCCTCTGTCCTTAGACCCTCTGTCCTCAGACCCCCTGTCCTTAGACCCTCTGTTCTTAGACCCTATGTCCTTAGACCCTCTGTCCTTAGACCCTATGTCCTTAGACCCTCTGTCCTCAGACCCTCTGTCCTCAGACCCTCTGTCCTCAGACCCTCTGTCCTTAGACCCTCTGTCCTCAGACCCTCTGTCCTCAGACCCTCTGTCATTAGACCCTCTGTCCTTAGACCCTCTGTCCTCAGACCCTCTGTCCTTAGACCCTCTGTCCTCAGACCCTCTGTCATTAGACCCTCTGTCCTTAGACCCTCACATCGTACAAGGAAACACTTCCAGAGAAAACCCACAGTTTAAAGGGAAAAATTAACAATTTATCTCAGAACAAAAGGGAAATGCATCATTAGATGGTCTGATAATAACCATCAGTCATCACTTTATCCGTCCTGAAATCTCCTTTATCTCAGAACAAGCTTGTGGGATGAAATCATCCCACTTCATTATAATCCCCATTCAAATGATCTTATCTCAACAATGTCCTGGATCCACCCACAACCAGCGAGGGTCGACCCGTTAAGAGTTTGCAATTACAAGATAAATCTTATCTCACTCATAAGCGTGTCAGTTATTGGTCTTTATTTATAGCTGTAATCCTTTGAGAGCAGAGACAGCCATCTCAGGGGGAAGCGCCTCTTCCTCCCCGTCAGGCGGATTCTCGGACTACCATGACAGTCTGTGTTTTTGCAGCCTGCAGAGAGAGAGACTCCGGGGCTCTTTTATTTAACACTTAGAGGAATATATCCACAACTCTAAGGGTTTGAAAGACAACAACTGTTCACAGATATGACAGCTTTGACAGTAACATTCATGATTTGACGTTGATCGGGCCACTGTGGGCAGTTGTATCTGTCTTACTGCAGTACTGACCCTCATATGTCTCAATCTTAAGTTGTCCTTGTTCTTCTTGTCATCGGTGTTTGTTATAAGCACTAGACCTTTTGTCTTGTTACTGCATGTGGGTCCTGCCTTACCCCAACATCCTGACACTTTATTAAATATAACAAAAGACAAACTTTGCCCACGAATCATGTATCAGTTTCTCTTAAGAATGTCCTCCACTAATGACAGTGTGTGTTTTGTACAGCCTGCAGAGAGAGAGAGAGAGAGAGAGAGAGAGAGAGAGCGAGAGAGAGAGAGACTCACCGACTGGCGGGCTCTGGATCCGGTCAGGGAGCTGTACACCACCTTGTACTGCTGCACCTGGCCTGACGCCGCCTCCCAGCGCACGTTCAGGCTGTTTGCGGTGGGGTCGTACACCTGGATGTGCCTGGGTGGCGTGCGTGGAACTGCAAAGGGGTCACAAAGGTTATGAGAAAGTGAAATGAGGAAGGAGGACTCTCTTCACTTAGCAACCAACCATACAAACAAAGGGTTTGTTCCAAGTAAGATCCACTTTAGGAGCTGGAAAACGACAGCTACGGTTGATGGATTTACAAACAAGTTCCTGAAAAGGTCCCGGTTGGAACGTTCAGAGCTAAACAGAAATGTGGGGAATGCAAAGAGGATTAGTCGGTTTATGTTTTGCATTTTTAAGAAGCTGCAATTTGAAATCTCAGCTGATAAAAACAAAACAGCCTCTGTATGATGCATTTTAGAAACGTTTGGCTTCTCCAAAGTCTGTGAGAGACCTTTACAATCGCTCGTCTTATTGAGAGCTAATGTACCCACAGGTTCTTGACTTTGTATCTTCGTGGTTGATCGCACAGTAATGTAATGTAGACGTAAAAACCAAATTCCTCAAAGGTCAGAACCTCGGTGAACCTTATTAAAGAAATAAATCTGATTCCGTCTTAGAATAACCTTCCAAAACCTCTGGCGTCCATCAAGAAAAAAAGGCATTTAATGAAGGAATAAATGGTCTAAATGGATGCATCGCCATCAGACTGGACGCGCTGCTGAGGGCAGCAGAAGGCTTTTTATAGCGTGTGTCTATGTGGAGGACGTGTAGAGAGAAGTAGCACAGTTCTGGGTTTATGCAAAAGCCCGTAGCTTGCCTGTTAAACCACACCAGATGTGCATATCCCCCTGGCATTTGGAGCTTTACCTAATAAAACAGAACTGGATGCAGTAGGTAGATTTCAACAGAGCTCTCTCAATAAGACTTTCCCCCTAATGTTGGATCACCACATCGTCATTTAATACCTTAAAATACAGAGGACCGAGTCCGTCTAAATGTTTCTATCATCCAAAGACAAAATTGCCTTCTTTCCTCCAGAGAGATTATGTAATCTTGATATAATTCTCTTTATTGTACAGCAGCATGCAGCAATTATTTTCCTCCACAGTGTTGGCCAGGAACAGTGATTTTTGTTCAGATAAAATGTGACAAATTCCTCCTGGGACAGAAACAGTAACAGTGGACTGAGTTACTGCTAATAAAAGGTCATTAACAGAGGCGGTGATAGACTGACTCACCGGGAGCTCACCTGCCAACACCCAGACGTAACATGTGACCTTATCGAGCTCAGACTGACCTTCCTGCCACTCGGGAGGAGTCAAAAACACTCATGTGCTCAGCGTGCAGGCATTCAAACCCATTTAATGCAGCATTGGTTTCTTGACAATATTGGTTCATGTTTGAACTATAGAAAGAAGACCATCCTGATTGAGTGAATATAGCCTAAAACCTTTGGAGGATAAACAATGGTTTAGTGACTAATGTTCCTATAACAAAGTCGCTAAGAGGCTAAATGAGGCACTACACATCTATAGTCGTTGTGGTTTTCGAACTTCAAGAGCTTTTACCAGGAGGAATGCAAGATCAGAACATCTGGTCTTTAAACTTCATCTTAAATACATGCGAAAAGTGACATGGGAAAAGATGCAATATCCAATCTACTTTGCAATCTGCAATAGTATTACTTTTCCTTGTAGCCTGTTTCCTCTAGGGCCAACACAAACTGTGAGATGCCGTAAAGTTCCTACTATTACACACAACCTCTCAACATGTATCTTGCCATATAATGGGCTGTAACTCAACGACAGGTCCACATATTTAGACTGCTTTAATGCGAACTAGACATAAATATACCCTAACCCAAGCCAACATATTTCAACACAAGACCATTTACATTTTAGAATAATACGTCCATAACTTTAGGGGTTTAACGCACCAAAGACTGTGCACATTTATGATGGATTTTACAGTTTCACAGTAACATTCATGATCTTACATTGGAGGCCAGCAGTTCTGGCACTCAAATATGTCGCAATCATAACCTCAAAAATTCAAATTGTCTACAAAACCGACTTGTATAAAACAAATGGCATTCAATTACAATCCATCTAGTCAATAAAGCCTCTGAATGATCCCCACAAGAAGAGAGGCATTCAGGCTTTTGTTTGCATGCTGGAGTCGTGTTTCCCTCGGAGCTTCCCAATTAAATAAAACCCCAGGATGCATTTCTGCTGACTGGGCATGGCATGCTGTCTGACCAGAAAGAAAACCATCACAACGGCACATCAAACCACCCAGGAGACTCTCCAAACATCAACTCGGGGGCTCCATGCAGACTTTCCAACAGGAGCTGAAACGTTCCACATTATATCTGCTGGAAGTTCCGCTATCAATCACTGAGCAGCTTCTCTTGTGTTCCATCCTCGCTTCCTGATTTAGGAGGTTTGGCTCTTTCCACAGTAGTTTTTTCCACTGAGGGCTCACCTGGGATAGACTGTTTGTCTATAAAGATGTTTCTGCTGTCAGACTTTGCTGAAAAACAACGTTAATAAATGACGAGTGAACTCTGGCCAGATTCAGGTTCACTTCAGGAAAACACTCAACGTGTATCGCGGATGCTTTTAGTGCAGAGACATTTATTTTAGCAAGGGAGTGACTGCTCTGTTTCTCTTCAGTCCTGTAATGCTGGCGGCTGCTCAGTAAAAAGTGACATCTGACCTTTTCCTCACTGCAGGAGAGAGGCGGCTAAAAGGGAAACTCCAAGAAGTCGAATACCATTTAAAAAAAATAATAAGAGCCAACACTGACGTCAAAAATAAGCATGTTGACCTCGTTTTGTACCCCCACTATCCAGTATCCACTATATTTGCCCAAGTCTATAGTAAGCATATGCTTTTTAAATCATATTCTAGACGTTTACACAGCAGATGTCTTACCACTATGTCTGTTTATAGTGCGTTAATTAAGTCGAAAACTAAATCTAAAGTGTTGAAGGAGTTTAATTTGGTTTATAGAGTTTTATCTTGCGCTTTACCACGATAGAAAAAATAAAGACCTGATAATTGAAACAGCAGAAAAGGACGGCAAGCTACATTATTTGTAAATTGCCAGAAAGTGGTGTCACAGTATTTCATAATAAGGAGTAAAAAAAGAATAAATGAAAACCTGACAGGGTCTGAGAGTATGTAAAATAAATAGGAATAAGCTGCATTTGAAAACATATTTGTACCAGCAAGACAAATGTGTTTTTTATGTCCTGTTTTTATTTCATGTTTCTCTTTAGCGAGAAAAAACGGTCCAAAGATGAGGAATGAATAAAGTTTTATATTTTCTGAGAGTTGAATTTCTAAAAGCAGATGCTTTTTTTCTTCTGATCAGGCCATCCATGTGTTACGACTTTATTCCTTTAACACGTTTTAGATTTTCTTTTAAAAGAAGAATGAGTTTCTTTGTGTCCAGAGGAATTCTCTCCTGACATCTTTACTGCAGAAATATAAACTTCAAATTAAAAAAGGCGCCCCAGATTTTTCTTTTGTTTATTTTTCGGGAGTCTTCCATCCCTAATTATTCATAACTGTCATAAAGGTCTGCACCAGGGTCTTCAGCTGCAGGGTTTAATCACATACATTTCATTTAAGTTATTACATTTTTACCTAAAGTGACTCACAATAAATACTATAAACCATGAAGATACAAATTCAGAACAGAAACCAACCGGGAGTTCCTCAAGGCTCCATCCTAGGGCCCCTTTTCTTTTCCATCTACATGTTCACACTGGCTCCGATTATAATAATAATAATAATAATAATAATAATAATAATAATAATAATAATACTACATGGGATTTGTATAGCGCTTTTCCTAATGCTCAAAGATGCTTAAAATAATGGAAAACAGTTCGGAAATGTTGAGGACTCACGTGTTTTCCCGTCATCAGACTGGCGGAGTCCCTCCCCCTCGGGGTAAACAGGGACGACGGTGACGGTGTAGGGAGTGTCCGACAACAGGTTCTTCAGGACGGTGTTGGTGGTGCCACCTGACACCTGCTCCTGCTCACACACACCACAAACACACACACACATATATGAACAATGATCCCAATCCACATGATCTGGGATGTGATTTCTGGGAGTTTAATGACAATTCAGCATGCTCGGATTACCGAAGGTAGAATTGATCTGAATCGGAAAACAATACGTTATTCTTTTTCATCCTGGGATTAATTTGGTTTTTCTTTTAAATAATGTAAATCACAATATTGACAACTGTGTTTTAGTATAATTCAGATATTCATGCTGAATTGCAAAGATTAATAGGGTTTGGATGTTGATTGTGACGTAAGTTACTGCCAGTCTATGTCAAAATCAATTACTGACACTTTCTGTATTTCCACACTTCAATTACATTTCTCAATCTGTATATTAATACTGTATATTCAATAAGGGATACTCTAGGTATTCAGATTTCACTGTTGATACGTATATATTTTAAGTGCAATGCTTGTCTAAATTCCATGCTGCTGTCGCGAAGGAATTTCCCCAAACTTGTATCAATAAAAGTATACCTTCTATCGTCTCTTAAATCTGCAGGTTCAACTTCCTGTGTTTATAGAACAGGAAGTTGTCCTGATGTCTCACCATGTCCTCAGCTCCTCCGGATGAATGGACGTAGAAGATGCGATACTGCCGGACGTTTCCCTCCGCCGGCTCCCAGCGGACCTTCAGAGAACTGGTGGTGGGATCAGAGACCTGCAGACTCTTCACCCCGCCCAGAGCCTCTGTCAACACACACAGAGAAACATCCGTCAACTTCCTGTTTGAGTTACAGCCGCTAACCAATTACTCTCTGTTTGACCTCGTCACATCAGCAACAGATGGAGCCTGCAAGCAAGTGTCAATCACAGGAAGGTGACATCTGCTGATTTTCAATATATTTTTCTTTGATTAAATAAACTTCCTTGTCTGTCCTTCATGTACAGCGACCTTGGGTCCTGTGAAAGGCGCTTTATAAATTCCATTTATTATTATTATTATTCCGTAATTACACCATATTATCTCATATGCACTTTATTAAAGGTCTCCTATTTTACTATTTCCAGGCATATATTATAGGTTTCAGATATATAAAAAGGTAGCCCACATTTCCGATATTACACCATGACCGCAGCAAATCTGGATCAGCTCCGTTGTTCCCCCGTTTTTAGAGATTTGGGTACGGAGGAAAAGAGAGGGGTTTGTTTTCTGACACTTTGTGAGTCTCCTGACACCAGGGACACATATAGATGTATAAAAGACATCAAAAAGTGCATTTTCCATGATAGGAGACCTTTAAGGCAAGGATGTTGTATTTTCCTTTGATAATTGCATTTTTCTACCACAATTAATAAACAAAGAAATCAGAATACATTATTTATCCTGGGGGAAATTGTGTTTAATGAGTTGCTCTATTTTAAAATTAAATGAAACAAATATAGATAGATATATTGTAAAAATGAACCGAGGTGGAATTAATAATATGCAAAAATAAAATCTAAATAAAATCTAATAATTAAAAAATGTAATAAATATATTAAAATAAACATAAAAATTGAAGCAGTAAAAAGATAAGATCAAATAAAATACAACTATTTATATAAACATCAGAATTTAAATAAAATGTTCAATTTCTTTAAAGAAATGACAAATATTTATATAACATAAAACACTCACTTGTCTTCCCGTTCTCTGACTGTCGTTTCCCCTCCATGTCGGCGTAGATGGGCACCAGCGTCACGTTGTACTCGGTGTCGGGCTTCAGGTCTCTCAGCACCGTGTTGGTCGACATGCCGGATACCGGAGTCTGAAGAGGACAAAAAAAACACATTTGTGAAAGTTGGGAAATGTTGGAAAAATCTACTTTTAACACCGTCTGACAATTGACTTCCCTATTCGACACATCCCTTCTTTAATGAAGAGACATCGTTATAACACAGACCATGCTCTCTGCCAGTTGATCCAGTTCTATGTGGATATAATGGTTTTCTGTTGCAGTTGTTCCTAATCCTTTAAAACTACAATGAAACAATACTAAAAACTAATAAAAAAGTAGCTTCACCAGGTGTATCTCATTCTCTTATAGAAGCTATTCCCAACAATATGAATGAAGTATCGATTATTATCAAACCTCATCACTTTCAAATGTCCTTTTCTTTCCATATTGAGAAAGATCTTGAGGTTCAAACCTTTATTTAACCAGGCGGGTCCCGTTGAGATCATTGATCTATTTTTCAAGGGAGACCTGCACGTTCAGGTTCATTGGAAAGCGTGAGAACATCCACTAAATGGATCTATCAATGAGGTTTTAGTAAGCTACAATAATGTCGTTTTAGTAACTAGTACAATAGTAAACTAATAACCGAGACAGTTAAAGAAATGTATATAAATATAATGAAAACATATTGTGTTTTCTGTAGAAACTACTTGACATGTTCCTTCTTTAATAGAAAGAATGGACAACGAAATGAAATAAAGTTTAAGATGGACCCAATGGATTTCTGTTGCAGCAATAGCTAGTCTTTCAAAACTGCAATTAAAAATACTAAAAACACATTTTAAAATTGTAGCTATCACCAGGTGTGTGAACTCTCTGGGCGTTCCATCCTCTTGTAAAAGCAATTGACAGCAAACTGATGGATAGATAGAATATGATATGAAATGTAGCTAAGCATTGATAATGAAACGCACCGTGCTCTCCGCTCCCCCCCCTGCGGGGACGTAGATGATCTGATACTGCCTCACGTCGCCCTCCGCCGGCTCCCAGCGGACCCTGAGAGAGTTGGTGGTCGGGTCGCTCACCTGCAGGTTCTTCACTCCTCCCAGAGGCTCTGCACATAAAAAACACGACACATTACAGTGCATCCTCTCCGTTAGCTTTATCCCGTGTGGACGGGTTTCCCCTCGTCATCCTGTCCAGATTTCTCCATTGGAAGACAAACTGCCGCAAATAATCCCTGTCCGAATTGTATTCCACATTTGGTTCCATTCTATTTCTGTAAATACTGCTATATTTTACTATATATTTTGTAATGTTTTTATAGTTTTCTTAAAATAGTTCTCTATCTGTCTTTTTATTTTACTTTTATGTATGCACCACGACACCAAGTCAAGTTCCTCACGCGTCAACCTACCTGGTGATAAACCCGTTTCTGATTTACATGGTGAACAAACAAACAAACAAACAAGAGGGGCACATAATAAAGTAAACATGTAATAAATAGCAGGAGGCTGTGATGGGTTAGGGGTCAGAGGCCGTGAGTTTTTAATAAAGACTTGAAGATGTCAAGGGAAGCAGCATGGCAGATCTCTGAGTGAATTAGTCAGCTTTAGTCTGCAGGGTCCCCGTGTGGGCGGGTCTCCCCTCGTCATCCGGTCCAGATGTCGCAGATACTGGTCGATCACCGAGGAGTGTCCACAACCCTCTGAGCCAAACACATCCTCATTAAAAGGCATTCACGCTTAAAGGAATTTCTGCAAATAATGCTTGAGCTTCAGTTTCATCCTGCAGGGTGCACCAGATGGGTGGGTTTACCACACGAGGAGGGTCCAGATGGGTGGGTTCACCACACGAGGGTCAGATGGGTGGTTTACCACACGAGGAGGGTCCAGATGGATCTCTCTGGCTCTCATCTCGTTCTTTTGTGAGCCACGAATGTCCAAATAAACAACGTCTGTATTCTCACCCTCCAACTTTTGTGCATGTTTCAGTTTAATACACGCTTCACATTCACTGGCTGCTTTTCAGATGGACTTCCTGTTTGAGGCGGCCTGTGGTCTTTTAAGTACTCTGAATGAAAACGTTCCTCAAAAGGTATGTTATTGTAGGAAACGCGATATAAAAACTGAGGAATCAAGAAAAACTGCAACAACCACAAGTTCAAAGATTTATAACTACCAGCTTTTCTGTTAGAAACACATCAGACACGTTTTTACAAAGGCAAGCACATGGCCATACATAGAGACACTACATACTGATATACACCTGAACATCAGCAGGAGAGGACTCTTTAAAGTAGAGACACGACATACTGATATACACCTGGACATCAGCAGGAGAGGACTCTTTAAAGTAGAGACACTACATACTGATATACACCTGAACATCAGCAGGAGAGGACTCTTTAAAGTAGAGACACTACATACTGATATGCACCTGGACATCAGCAGGAGAGGACTCTTTAAAGTAGAGACACTACATACTGATATACACCTGGACATCAGCAGGAGAGGACTCTTTAAAGTAGAGACACGACATACTGATATACACCTGGACATCAGCAGGAGAGGACTCTTTAAAGTAGAGACACTACATACTGATATACACCTGAAACATCAGCAGGAGAGGACTCTTTAAAGTAGAGACACTACATACTGATATGCACCTGGACATCAGCAGGAGAGGACTCTTTAAAGTAGAGACACTACATACTGATATACACCTGGACATCAGCAGGAGAGGACTCTTTAAAGTAGAGACACTACATACTGATATACACCTGGACATCAGCAGGAGAGGACTCTTTAAAGTAGAGACACGACATACTGATATACACCTGGACATCAGCAGGAGAGGACTCTTTAAAGTAGAGACACTACATACTGATATACACCTGGACATCAGCAGGAGAGGACTCTTTAAAGTAGAGACACTACACACTGATATACACCTGAACATCAGCAGGAGAGAACTCTTTAAAGTAGAGACACTACATACTGATATACACCTGAACATCAGCAGGAGAGGACTCTTTAAACTTGACTGGCAGCCATTCCATTCAGTTATTCGAGGTCATCTTTAACTCATTAAATGTAAAGGAGAGATTTTGAAACTATAGACCCGTGGGATGTCAGTTTTCTAAAACAAAGCAGAGGGGTGGCATCAGTTCAACTTTTCTAAACGGTCCCTTTGGTGGGATTGTATTTCATGAGGTTACTTAATAAATGCCTATTCTCTCATTTGATTGGTCCTTCCTTTTTTATATGGGGGGGGGGGAAGGAGGCACTTGTGAATTGTTGAAAGAGAGGGGTTTTAGGTTGCCATAAGGCTGTTGACGGTCTTATGTATCCATCGGTTGGTTTTGTGGCACATTTGTAACGCTGTGCCAACTTGGGCAAGCACGCAGGCAAACTTGAGCGCACACAGGGTGGAGAGGTGGAGGGAGGTTGAGCGAGCAAGAGTAAACTAACTGACAGGCTGCTGTGCCGCATCTCACTCAAAAACCCACACGACTCAACCCAGCGAAAAACCAGACTTGCGCGCAGCCTTTATTTTGATATAAAATCGTCTGCTTGTTGGTTTAATTACCTAATTGGTCAAGGCAATTAATAGAACAGCTAGAAAAGTCTAGTAAACTCAGAAAATTACACTGTTTTTAATGTATTGCAGCGTTTAAAACCAGGAAAAAAACACCTTACGAAATCCAAAATCTATGAAAATGTATTGAATATATCAAATATCTGAGATGGTATCTTGTCATATATCACAATATCTAATAATAACTATATATGATATCTCTATAGTGCCCTGTTCTACCTTCAGCTTGGCTTTCTTAATGTTTTAATATTGACGTAAATGCAATTATGTTAAAAATAATGCTTTTTTCCCTTGGAAATATAATGTATGCAAGTATAATAATTGTATCATACATATACCTTTAGTATCATGTTTAAGTTGTTATCAACATAGGTGTGGGCGGGTTCATTTTCATAGAGTCTTTGCCCCATTGTGTTCAAATTCAAGAGATTTTTTAGGAAATAAAAAAAACTCTTGTCTTTGAATCAAATTGGGCAAAAACTCTATGAAAATGAACCCGCCCACACCCGTGCTGATTGGTCGTTGTGAGATAATCATCCATATGACCAGAGCTGATCCGTACATATGCTTTAGATTAGAGGTCGTCACTCACTTGTCTTTCCCTTCTCCGCCTGACGGATGCCCTCCACGTCGGGGTAGATGGGAACCACAGACACGTTGTAGACGGTGTCAGACTCCAGGTTCCTCAGGATGGTGGTGGTGGCTCCTCCAAACACCTCCTCCTGTTCAGAGAAACATTTAAACTATCTGTCAGCAGAGATGGCAAAAGTACACACATCCTTTACTCAAGTAGAAGTACAGATACTCGTGTTTAATCGGACGCAAATCTGGATCAGCTCCGTTGTTCCCCCGTTTTTAGAGATGTGGGTACGGAGGAAAAGAGAGAGGGTTGTATTTTCTGATATACAAAAGTGCAGACAGTTTGTACCATTTTCTCCTCTCCCGCTGGTTCGGAGGTGTAGAAGACTTTGTAGCTGCGAACGTTTCCCACGGCAGGATCCCATCGGACCGTCAGAGTACTGATGGTGGGGTCGATCACCTTAAGGTTCTTCACTCCACCCAGAGGATCTGATAATGAAGAGCAGGAACACAACAAAGGACTTATCAAATTGTCAATGTACCATCATTTCGTTGATGTGTTACTGAAAAGCAAGACCCCAGGAATTTCTATTCGTCAATCCATCTCGTGCGAGGGAGTCTGTTAAACGTCTGCGATAGTAAACGTTAATGGTGCGTTCTCATTGGACGCAAAGCAACAACGACAAAAAGTCGGGATAAATTCAAATGCTGTGGCTGGAATAAACCGAGTGGTGCAAACTTCACTACCTTCTTCCCCTCGTTCCTCCCTCCCTCTCTACATCCCTTCATCACTCCTTCACTACATCACTTCGGTACATGTTCATGAATCCTGGATTAGCACTATTCCTCTCTCCAGGTCCAGGCTACTTCCTGCCGATACAAATCACTGGACAGACATCAGTTTGAACTCACTTGTCTTCCCGTTGGCGGACATGGACAGGCCCTCCATCTCGTGGTAGACGGGCACCACGGTGACGGTGTACTCTGTGTTGGGATCCAGGCTTTTCAGCACGGTAGAAGTGGTCGTTCCTGACACCTGGTCCTGGGGGAGGAAGAGGAATGTTAGTAAAATCTCCCTGGTCCCCGGCTTAAGCTTCAACCTCAGGATCCACGTATCTGTGATCCTCTCCAGAAGGGAAGCAGTCATCACATACAGAGCATCAACTAGTTCCTGAACAGTGTCCATCACATGCTGATATCCAAGAGAGGGAGTCACACAGTCACAAGATGGAGGAATAGAAAGCAGTATTCAATGTTTACTTCAGATTAGCTCCACGTCAGAAATGAGCATGCTTGATGTCTGTCTCCATAGAGGCTACTCTCATGTTGGAAGAGGACATTCACTATTTTCCCAACAAGAAACTATTTGAACTGGTTGAACTGAAAAACATGGAGGAAAATAAAGAAAAGGGAGGTTTGGCAGAGGAGGAGAGACAATTTATCAGTTGAATGTTCTGCGAGCCCAGATTTCTTGGATACAGGTCCAAACTGTCTCAAACAGAAACAGGAAGAGAAACAGAAGAAGTTTGAAGACAAAGAGCAGAAATATTCTCCGTCCAAAACGTTCCAGTAAAGCACCAACGCTTCTGCTGCGAGTATAAATCAGATTTTCGTCCACTTAATCCAATAGTAAATCCTGAAATCTTCCAATAAGATGATCCGTCTCCAAGTCAAATCAACTCATGCACGACATTCCTGAAACCAAGTGACATTACCTCAACACACTGTCACTGTACACCAGATGGACACACGAATATGGAATTGTGAATTTCGCACGAAGGTGGCCCCGAACTCTGCCAACAGCCAAGCAACAGCCGAAACAATTACGATGCCTACAGAAGGCCACACGATGGCATCCGGAACACACACGGAAATATGGTCGTAGACGTTACTGACAATTTAGAATGTATCCAGACTCAACGTAAGAGCTTGTGCCTCTTCGGGGGGTGCTAACATTTAAACATACACTTTATTCTTTACTTTCTCCGTCTTTATATGTAGATTAGAAGATATTACTTATCTCCGTCATGTTGTTTCCATAGCAACAACAACTTCCTGTCAACAGTGTAAACTCGCCTTCAAAATAAAAGCATCTAAATAAAGCAGGAAGTTAACCTAAATTACATTTAAGACATACAACTGCAACGAAAGTAACAAAAACAATGTAATATCCTTTTCAGTTTCACAGAACACAAATTGGGTTTTTTACATAACATGTTTACATGATTTTGTTGTGCAATAAATGCAATCTCGATGTCATCGTAGTATAATACGATAGCTACACGACGGCATTGCGAGGGCTTCACGTAGTCGTGTTGCCTTCCTAAGACAATCGGGCACATTCTTGTTTCCTTCGGATTGTCTTCGTGAGGCGAAAAATGCCCGATGCCCGATCACACGAAGTAAAGACGAAACGATATGACAAGATGCCCTCACGATGGCCTTACGAAGGGCAACATGGACTCACGAATTCAACACGAAAATTAACCTTCGCAAGGTCCTTTGTCGGCATGCCAAAGATTTTGCCACCGCTCACGAAGTTGCTGCCGGAGCCTGAGAAACTCCACCATACGATGGCTTAGATGCCCTCACGAATGGCCCGATGTCGTTACGATCAGAGCAGAATTTGAACATTTCCTTTATCGTGTTTCCATCTGGTGTCAATTTCAGGACAGTGTGACGTGGGCTTTATGGAAAACCGTAGAAACTGCCTCTGCAATGTTTCGCATCAGTGGTTATAACATGTACATGTTCCAACTGTTTTCATCTTTTGATATAACTCTTTTTCCTGGACAAGCAAAGAAGGTTTTTTCCCTGGAAACATGCGTAATCATCTCAAGCTGTTGGCTTTTCTCCGTTTGTGTTGAGAAGACTTGAATTTAAGGCCAAAAATAAAAAGATTATCCTACAATATGAGAGAGGACATGAAGAACTTTTCCAGAAGAGTGAGCAGAACAGAAGCAGTCCTGTTCCTCCAGGATAGAAAAGGCTTTGTATTTTGCATGCAACGATCACATGTGGTTAAACTTATTTGCAGTGTTGTTCCTAACCCTGCTATGTGTTGAAGTTGTACATTGTTATTATTATTTAAGTATTCTATATTTTATTTATATTTTTCTAATATCCCTGAACTTGTGTAAACTCTCACCTGACGTAGGTTATGGTAAACTTGTCTAAGAAAACCTGTGTTTCTCTCTTTCCGCTGCTCTGACACCTGCCTCTCCTTCCGAGGAATACAACATCTTTATCTGATCTTAATGTTCCGTTAACTGTCAAGTGGGAACTAAGACTTTTTTCCTACGATACTATTATGATTGGCTGTGAATAAGAAAATATGAAGGACAGACCATCTATTTCTATTTTTTGTCAGATTATCTTCTTCTCCTTTTCAGGTGTGGTGTGTTTATAGAGACATGTTCTGTAAACAATTGTTATACATTAAGTTGTGCATACCATGAACACATACACATTAAACTAATATTCCAGTCTCTCTCACCACTTCCCGCTCTCCTCCAGCCACAGGGACCCAGGTCACGATGTATTCTCGCACCGTCCCCTCGGCCGCGTCCCAGCGGACGTTCAGAGAACTCGTTGTGGGGTCGGTCACCTGCAGGTTCCTCGCAAAGCCCAGCGGCTCTGAAACAGGAAGTCAGCGCCAAACAGGAAGTGAGCATTTAGAGCGCAGAGTCACGCAGCTGTTAGTGTCCAGATGTGTCAGAAAAAGACTGTTTTCTGGCGGCCGTTAGCTGTCAGTGATTCAATTGATGCTGCTTTGTTACCACTGGGGAAAAGAGTTAAATTCGTCTTCACTCGCCAAGCCACGTCTAGATGTCTTTAAAGAATAACATTCAAGTAAAAGATTGACACTTCTGGTAATACGATGGGGAAGTAGAGCAGAATCTAAGAAAAAACATGAAGCAGTGGTTCCTTAAAAAAAACTCAATTTGTCCGACGTTTTTCCCGTAAAAATACTACCTTAATATCACTCATTTCTGATCATTTACATTTGTCTAATTGTGCACTTAATATCAAGCATTTATTTATATTCTTAATGCATGTAGAATGCCTGGTTAACATGCTGCTGTAAGAAAACAAAAATCTAATTATCAATTAAGTACGTCTTATCTTTCTCAATCTGTTTGATGATTCCTTGGAGGTTCAGCTGCTTTTTTTAAGGTTTATTCAAGCTCTAGAACTCGTGTAAAGACGTAGAAATCAAACGCTTAAAGGTTTAAACACTGACTTGTCTTCCCGACGTCGCTGAGGCTCGGCCCGTCTCCCTCGGCGTAAACTGGAATGACGGTGATGGTGTAACGGGTGTCCGGAAGCAGCTTCTCCAACACCGTCTTAGTGGTGCTCTCTGACACTTGCTCCTACACGCACACACACACACACACACACACACGCACGCACACACACACACACACACACACACACACACACACACACACACACACACAGGTGGTGAACACACTGTCCTCCTCCACCTTTAGGATCAGCAGAGCTCCACAAAAAAACTGTTTCAGTTTACTGCTCTCCCTTAATCTAAATAAGATAAGATAATTGATCAAAAGGAACTTTATTTATCCCGACATGCAGGCGTTTCTAGCAGCAACAGGGTCAGAGTAACTATGGAAACGTAATATCACTGTTTAACTGGTAACTCTCGTGTATTCAGTGCCTTTTGATTGTCTAAAATAAGAATAATTGGATTTTTTCAGACAGAAATGTCTCTTATAACTGTTTTTAGGCAATCATTCAATTACCTTTTTTAATATTAATAATAATGCATTTTATTTATAGAGACACTTTACTGAGTAAAATGCATAAAAACACAATTAAAACCCTCTTAAAATATATAAAACTATTCATTACAGATTTAAAAGCGCTTCCGACAAAACGTTTTTTAACATTTCCAAATTATTCGACCCACTAAATTTGTTTAAAAGATATCTTCAGTTTTACCTCGGGAGAGAAAGTACATACAACCATAATAACTTTAAGGCACATTTATTCATTAAAAAAAAAAAAAAACTTTAGGATTTAACAACTTGAGTCATAGACCATATACATTTAAATAATCCCAGGTATTTGCAGGACTTAATTGTCTGTTGTTTTCCTTCTACACCCCCACACAGGCGACACTGAACTCCTCTAAGTACTTTTGGGTGAATGATGTCATCGTCAGAAACCAACGCAGCGTTTCCACGAGACACAAACACGTCCGTCAGCAAGATGTTGTTTCTCGCTCTCGACAGTCTCAACGAGCGGGATTTACAGCCACTTATTCTCTAAAAGCTGCGCTGCAGGAACACAAAGCCCCCGTTGACGGGTGACAAAGGGTCTTTGTAATGCATCATGGTATTATCCTGTCAGAAAGCATGACGTCACTTTGATCCTTTGATCGCTTTGTGTCTGAAGTCAAACACAGTCTGACTTTTATCTTCGTCCCTGCTGCAGGACTGGGACATTTAGAAGCTCAAAGATCGACTAACCAGGTCGTTGTTTACACCTACATGTCGTGATGAAATGTGACAGGATTTTATGTATTTGTTACTGCAAGCATTGAGAGGTTTCCCCCTGATTTTAAGTGTAAAAATCAGAAAGCATGACGTCACTAAATCCCCGCTTAAAACCCACCCCTTGCCCTTAGCGTTTTGACATTTTGTAGATTGTTACTTTTAAATTAGTCTATTGTTTTAACTTGTACTTGTTTTATGGTGTGTGAGCTGAGCTGTGGGATTTGTTTGTTTGTTTGTTTGTTTGTGCAGCACTTTGGTCTGGAGGTTTTAAAGTGCATTTGATCTCATTTGATAAATAACAAGTATTATAATGAGTAAATGAAGAGTGTTACCACGATCTCCAGGCCTCCGTCCACGGGGCTGTAGATCACTTTGTATCCCTGCACGTTCCCATCAGCTGCGCTCCAGCTGACCGTCAGGGTGGTGATGGAGGGGTCGATCACCTGCATGTTGCCCACGCCGCTCAACGGCACTACGGCAGGGACATGACATTCATTTATCATATTATTACAGACTTTCATCATTCATGTTCAGGGGTGGGAGTAGTGGAGTATAAATACTTCGTTACTTAAGTACATGTTTCTGGTACCAGTACTTTACTCCACTATGACTTTTTACTTTCTACTTCGTACATGTTGAACCCAAATACCTGTACTTTTTACTTCTTACATGTACCTGTACTTTCTACTTCTTACATGTTGAACTCAAATACCTGTACTTTCTACTTCTTACATGTTGAACACAAATACCTGTACTTTCTACTTCTCACATGTTGAACACTAATACCTGTACTTTCTACTTCTTACATGTTGAACTCAAATACCTGTACTTTCTACTTCTCACATGTTGAACTCAAATACCTGTACTTTCTACTTCTCACATGTTGAACACAAATACCTGTACTTTCTACTTCTCACATGTTGAACACAAATACCTGTACTTTCTACTTCTTACATGTTGTTGAACTCAAATACCTGTACTTTCTACTTCTCACATGTTGAACTCAAATACCTGTACTTTCTACTTCTCACATGTTGAACACAAATACCTGTACTTTCTACTTCTCACATGTTGAACACTAATACCTGTACTTTCTACTTCTTACATGTTGAACTCAAATACCTGTACTTTCTACTTCTCTCATGTTGAACTCAAATACCTGTACTTTCTACTTCTCACATGTTGAACTCAAATACCTGTACTTTCTACTTCTCACATGTTGAACACAAATACCTGTACTTTCTACTTCTTACATGTTGTTGAACTCAAATACCTGTACTTTCTACTTCTCACATGTTGAACTCAAATACCTGTACTTTCTACTTCTCTCATGTTGAACTCAAATACCTGTACTTTCTACTTCTTACATTTTGAACACAAATTCATTGTTTTGTCTTTCTCTCCCTTGTCTTTTTTCATATTGTATTTCTATTAAATGTAAGTTTTAGTTTTTCCCCCTGTAATAACCAGCAGCTTCCACTCGGGGCAGTGCTGGGGCAGCAGAGTCTGCATATGAGGGAGGAGAGGAAGAGCTGGCCAGGTGTGGTTGTTAATGAGTGGCAGCTGAGTGGGCCCTATGTGTCTAGACTGTGGGCAGTGTTCGAATTGTTTGATGATGTGGGTTTTTTTTATGCTGCGGGGAACCAGGAACTACCAGAACCGAAGAAAGTTTTTGGAGCTGCAGTTTTTGTCTTCTCCTCACCAGAGAAAGGACTGATGGTCATTGGATTACCAGAGAGAGAAACTACAGACTACCCGGGTCTCACTGGGGTGCATGAGGGGTTTGTGAAAGTGTTGTATGAATGTTTAATAAAATGCCGGCTATATTAAGTTGATATTGTTTTTTCTATTTATATTATCTTCTACTCCTCATTGAAAGCAACCTAGTACATAGAAGTGTTACATAATGTTAGACATATTAACGATGTAGACGTACAGCTTGTATACGTTTCTGAACATGAAATCAAACGGGGTATCGTAGTGACTTCCCGTTCTCTGCCTGGCGCCTCCCGTCTCTGGAGGCGTCAGAGTCATTTCTCACTTTGTTCGACTATCTATATATTTTTTTCAGTTTTTCTGCTGTCTTTTTTTTCACTTTTTACGACAGTTGTCATTTTTTTCGAGTGTCTTTTTTTGTCCGTTTTCTTTCAACAGTTCCGGACCTGTCGTTGTTTGGACTTTTTTAGAATCTTAGAAAATAAGAGACATATGTAGATTCGGCTCGTAAAGGTTAAGCGTTTTGAGAACCGGGAAAAGCGCTATATAAATAACATGTAATATTATTATAGTTGCTGAACGTGAAGTATAAGCGGTAACCTACGTGTCTTCCCGTTCTCTGACTGGCGCTTCCCCTCTCTGGCGGGATACACCGGCAGCACGGAGACGGTGTACGGCGTGTCGGGCAGAAGGTTCCTCAGGATGATGTTCGTGGTTCCTGCGGGGACTTGCTCCTGTTCACAGAGATTCAGAATAAAGAGTCATTGAGATCAGAAGGCTGCCGGATCTGTTTTCATCCGGAAAATATGTCAAAGTCCGACAAATTCAAATCTCTCGGGTCATAATGTCGGACACAAAAATATCCCCCTTTAAGCACAAAATTAAGTCAATTAACCAATTAAGACAATCTGAGCAGCAGACCTACACGTATTTTGGTAGCAGTTAAGTAGTTGTTATTCTGTGTTATTTCATCAGTCGTCTAAAAGCTGCAGGAACTTCTTTCTGTTGAGATGTACAGCGTAGTATTTATTTTTATTTTTTTTTGAAATTCTCTTTTTATTCAGCTTTTCACATGTTTACAGTCATAGATAATCGAATATTCTCTGTAAGCCTTCTGTAGTTAACAGTAAAATCACAAATCAAACGTACATATTTGGGGATAATACAGATGCAGGCCTCACTGACCGTCAAACATGCTATAACATATAGAAAGAACATAAACACGAACAGGGTTACGGGGTGTACCTGCAACTTATTCAAACAAGGGGGGCATAGAAATAAAAAATACTAAAAACAAAAATATATAAAAGTCCCTTCTAGACAAATGATGGTCGTATTGGTGTAACATATGTTATCCATTTTTCCCATCTTGACAAAAAGATTCCCTGTTGCAGTCTCAAAGCAAGGGTTATCCTTTCCATCTTAAAAATATCATACACAATGTCAATCCACTCATCCAAAGCAGGTTTTCCTGGTTTTAACCACATTCTGGTGAGGGCCTTCTTGCAAGCAGCACTCAGGATTCGAAACAGATATCTATCTTCAGAGGAAAACACTTCTGGTGGTAAAGCACCCAAATATAACGATTCCAATTTAAATGGAATGTCTACCTGGAAAACTTTTTGTAAAACTCCATGAGCCTGCTGCCAGAAAGGATTCAATGATGTGCAAGAGCAGAATATATGAACATGGTTTGCCATGAGGCATCCACACTGTCGCCAGCATGCAGAGGAATTAGTGCAATGTCTCTTCTGAGTAATGAAAAACCGTATGAGGTTTTTCCAACAAAACTCTCGCCATGAGGTTGAACTTGACGTTTTCCATTGTATCTCACATAAGTGCTCCCAATCTTCTTCCTTCAGAACTACATTTCCTTCCCTTTCCCATTTTTACAGCGCAGTATTTGATGTATAAATATGTGTTTTTCCGTGACTTTGTGAGTAATTCTTCGTCAGAGTCTCACCATCTCCTCTCGGCCCCCGGCTGCAGGAACGAAGAACACTTTGTAGAGTCGGACGGCTCCATCCGCGGGGTCCCAGTTGACCTTCAGAGAGGTCATGGTGGGGTCGCTCACGCGCAGGTTCTTCACCCCCCCCAGAGGTCCTGGACAAGTTAAGAGATAAGAGATAAGGTGGATCGTTATTATCCCCGAGGGGAAATTCAGTAATTGAACAGCAACAGGGTGAGAATTAAAAACATGGCAGCACAGATTCACACAGATTAGAGATGAATATTAATTAATGTGGATTGTGTATACATAGGTGTGTATGTATATTTTTGTATTCGGGATTGTGGGAAACGGTATTTCAATCACAAACTGAAAGGTTGACAATAAAGATAAAATGAAAGATACAATTAAAATGATATACAGTTAAGTAACTTTAAAATAAGAAATGAATTAAAGTGAACATACTGTATATACATATTTGGGTCATATATAAGATAAGATGTGTGTGTGTGTGTGTGTGTGTGTGTGTGTGTGTGTGTGTGTGTGTGTTGGTAAAAGTTATGCGAGTGTATTTTATGTCCAGTACTTGTGTCACAAGTACCCTCTGACCCCAGAGGGTTTAAGAACATTATTGTTTAACTTTCACGAGGTCGGACTGTCGAGGACGTTTTTGCGTCAGCGTTGTCGTCTTACGTGTCTTGCCGTTCTCGGTCATGATCTTGCCGTCTCTGCCGGGGTACACGGGAACCAGAGAGACGGAGTAGAGCGTGTCGGGCTGCAGGGAGCGGAGCACGGTGCTGGTGGTTCCTGCAGACACTGTTTCCTGAAGTAAACAAAGCACACACATCAGCTGCTGACACACACACACAGAGACACACTGAGAGACACAGAGAGACAGAGACACACAGAGACACACTGAGAGACACTGAGAGATACTGAGAGACACTGAGAGACACTGACACACTGAGACACACAGAGACACACTGAGAGACACAGAGAGACAGAGACACACAGAGACACACTGACAGAGACACGCAGACAGACAGACAGACAGACAGACGCAGCTATGGCAGGATGCTCAGCTTAAAGAAGGCCTCTCTGTGCATGTGCTTTACAAAATGACACATCACAAGTAAAAAAACAAACAAATTCCCCTCAGATTATTTGTTAAGAACTTTAGAAAGGCACATGCAGCAAAATATAACATGTTACAGGTTAACAGACTCAAGGAGGTCAAATAATAAATCAAATAATAAATAATGGTTTCTCTCCGACAGACGGCCGAGTGAACGCAACGACATGAAACCCCATGGAACAAATGTTTAAGTTTCCACCCCTTGTTGTTAAATACCAACTATGTGCAATATATATATATATATATATATATTTATTGCACATACCTGGCTGCTAAATCTTCAGAACTGTTACAGGGTGTGTATTTTGCGTAATTAATTTATATTTTATTATGCAGGCTTCTTAGTTAAGGGGTGTGTGTGTGTGTGTGTGTGTGTGTGTGTGTGTGTGTGTGTGTGTGTGTGTGTGTGTGCGTGTGTGTGTTTCCCCAGGTGCTCCCAATCCTCAATCAGAGCTTCCATAAAGGACCTGAGGAAGGCTGCAGCCTCTCTCCTTCTCCTCTGGTTGCATCATGTCTCGTTGTGAGGCCTGTGTTCTTGTGAATTGTTAGATGTGCTCCAGTTGACCTTTTCGTTTATTTTAGTTTGCTTTGCGAGTTGGCTGCTGAGCCCTTTGTCTTGTGTCCATTAAAACCTCACTTTGAGGCTTCCTCTCCTTTTTCTCTCGCCTGGTTATTTAGGTGTTTAGTTACTTCCCTTTGTTCCCCTAGTTAGGAGGGAGCGCAACAGGGAGCGCAACAGGGAGCGCAACAAGGACGCATCAAGGTCCTCTGATTCTTTAGTCTGACACACTATGGAGCAGTTTCTATGGTTACAGGGGACTTTCAAATGTCCTGTCTTTCAAGGTGAAATGTGTCTTCCTGCAGACACTGTGTCTTACATTAATAAAAACAAATCACTCATCAGCTGCTGACAGAAGACCGACAGATAAGATACAGTTATCCTCCAATACAACATCGTGTGTCATCAGCGTCGATCCACACCCGAACAAACATATCGTTTTCTGGATTGTTGCACTATTCCCAAAGTGGAGATGTCCCTTCATCCTTAATATCCCTTCATTTCCCATTACATTAAAGTGAGTTCCAGCAAGACCACCTGGTTCACACCCAGTATGCTGACAGGAAGTGGTCCTACCATGGTCTCGGCTCCTCCTGCAGCGGGGACGTAGATCACTCTGTACTCCTTCACTCGGCCGTCAGCCGGCTCCCAGCGAGCGTTCAGAGTCGTCATGGTGGGGTTCAACACCTGCAGGTTCCTCACCCCCCCCAGGGGCTCTGCGCGGGAGCAAAGCACAGCTGGTTACTACCCACACTTTATACACATATATGGCAAGGCAAGTTTATTTAAATAGCGCTTTTCAACACAAGGCAATTCAAAGTGCTTTACTAAAGACATGAAGCGCATAGAACACATCAGAAACATTCAAAAGCAAAGATAATAAAACGTGAATAACGGTTACGGTACGTCCACACAGCAGCTTTTCAAACATCTTGAAAGTCTTGGAGCTGGGCGTGATTTTTTGCGACCAACAACCAATCACATGAATCTCCCGCCCCCGACATACAAAGCAAAAAACCCAGGGGATTTTATGCGAGCAATATATATATATATAAACTCCCCAAACAGGCGAAACCCTACCAGTTTCCCCCCCTGTCTCTGCCACCTCCCTCCATGCCGGGTTCTTCCGGTTTGTATCCCGGTAATAGTTCTGGTCGTAAAGAACCGGGTGATTTGCTACCGTAACTTCTCGTTTGGAATATGAGGAAATGAACTGCGGTCTGGTTCTCCCTGCTTACACGCGGTTTGATTGGCTAGCGCTTCTACTGGCAGATTTGCATACACGTGTTTGATTGGCTGACGCTTCCAGCTCAGCTTCAAAAGTTGAACATTGCTCAACTTTGGAATCCTGGAAATCCTGGACATCTTCGCTTCGCTCCCCCACAATGCAGTTCGGCGAAAAGCGAGGCAAAGTGACGTCATCCCCATTCAAAGTCAACGGGCAGAGAAGCGTTGGAAGATTCGTCTAAAGCTGCTGCGTGGACGGGCCGTTACAGTGCAGTGTGAGATGTGAATAGTTCCATTAAAAGCAAAAAGGAAAGTCTTCAGTCTGGATGTAAAAGTAGTCGAGTTGCAGCGGACCGGCAGCTTTCTGGGAGTTTGTTGCAGAGAGTTGATAATACCCCGAACCACCTTCTCACACCCCTCTACTAGTCTTCCTGTGAAGTCATAGTTATTTTGACACTTTTCTAACCTTCTTATCTTCCTTTCATTCATTGTGCATCCCAACACACGTTCCACTGTTACCTGAACCCATCTGAATGTGTTTCAAGCCATACCAGTGAGTATCCATTTAGATTCTGAAAGGAGGCATACCTATTTGAGTGGCCAACAGCTGTCTACATTGGCCTGCGAGGCATATCAGCAGAAAAGGGTAATTGAATCGAGGGGGGAGGAAACATGCAATATAATACTGTATGGGGTCAGGAAGAGTTCAGCTACGCATGCAGTTTGAGGAGGAGATGAGCTGTAACATTATCTTAGTCTATAGGCATATTTAGCTTCAACCAGCTCTGTGTTTTACTGATTCTTCTTTGTCTTATTCTTTAATGTTGTCAATCAATCAATCGATGTTTATTTATAGCCCAATATCACAAATGTTACATTTGTCTCAGTGGACTTCACAGTCTGTACAGAATATCAGTATGACAATACGACACCCTCTGTCCTTAGACCCTCTGTCCTTAGACCCTCTGTCCTTAGACCCTCTGTCCTTAGACCCTCTGTCCTCAGACCCTCTGTCCTCAGACCCTCTGTTCTTAGACCCTCTGTTCTTAGACCCTCTGTCCTTAGACCCTCTGTCCTCAGACCCTCTGTTCTTAGACCCTCTGTTCTTAGACCCTCTGTCCTTAGACCCTCTGTTCTTAGACCCTCTGTTCTTAGACCCTCTGTCCTTAGACCCTCTGTCGTTAGACCCTCTGTCCTTAGGCCCTCTGTCCTTAGACCCTCTGTCCTACAGAGGAGGGATCCATCTCCAGGACGGACAGACGTGCAATAGATGCCGTGTGTAAATCCAAGAGATAATACATTTACAGCATAGGTAGTCCAGATGTTTGGAAATGCATGTGTGTATGTTGTGAGTGTTACGTCAAAACTGGAACTCTCGACCAACTCAAATCAAAGACATCCCACCTTTAAAACATGTGTGTTACATGTTGTGATCGTGGACCCCTGGTTTCTGTTTTGGTTGTGACGTGCTATATGTGACATGTATGTAGTAACGTGTGGTGTTTGCATTCTATCCTTCTCTTGTATCCTTTCGCCTCTATCCACTTATCTTTCATCCTTTCTTTATAACTAATGCTGTTGATGTGATTTTAAAAAGGTGTCTGTTATCATCTGGACACCAGCTGGAGATTAGCCATGTCGGCTAAAGCTGCTCCATTTACTGTGTGTGTGGCAGTTGATCAATGGGGACTCTCCACGACACGATGAACAAATACACTAAACTAAATCCACGATGTTTTCTGCGTGTCTCTTACTGGTCTGTCCCTCTCCGGAGATGTCTTTGCTGACTCCTGTCGGATAAACGGCTGCCACCGTGATGAAGTACTGGGTCTCTGGATCCAGCTTCTGCAGGATCACGCTCGTCTTCTTCCCGCCAACCTGCGTCTGTGGACAGAAACAGGAAGTCAGCGAAATGCTTTATATCTCTTCAGAGCGACGCGGCGTTCACCAACAGAGAGACGAGAGGCAGACTCAGCTCGGACAGGTGTTCATGTTCACTGTCTCTGTCCGATGAACACAAGCTGCAAACACTTCAGGATTTCTTCTACTTTTTCTCCCAAAACAAACTATATTTGATCATAAAATATTATATATAATGCATAAAAAGATATGTAGTCTTCCTTTACATTTGCTTTATTCCCAACGTGGACATTTACTATTTACTATATTGACATTTTTGGAGCATTATTTACATTTAATCCACTGTGAGTTAAAGACGTGGAAATGTACGATTTTCCTAAGTTTTCCGAGTATTTTCCAACGTGTTCTTTTCTGAGGTTCAATACCACCTGGTTTATAGCTATTATTATTTCTGGTAGTTCACTATATCTACCAATGAAATAACATATATCATCAGCGTAGAACCACACCTCAAATAATATATAGTTTTCTTTATATTCGCACCATTCCCAAAGTGGACATTTACCATTTGCCTACGTTTCCCATTATATTCCTTTGTGAGTTGCATCAAGACCACCTGGTTCACAACCATTATCCCTCTCAACCGTCACTACACTTAATAATAGACTAACATTTATCATCAGCGTAGAACTGCACCTAACCCTAACCCTAACGACCACCTGGTTTATCGTTATAATTCCTCTAAACACTTCACTATATTTACTAGGGATGTAACGATACCAACAACTCACGGTACGATAATATCGCGATAAAAAGTCCACGGTACGATATTTATCGCGATATTGAAAAATAAAGGGAAAAAAATGTGAATTTTTTTTAAAAAATTTTTTCTTTATTAAATAATAAATCTGATTTGTACAGCATTTTAGTAGGATAGTAGTATTTTAAAGTGTCAGCAATATAATAATCAGACCCTGCAATAGAATAAATCAAGTTTCACTTTAGTTTTTCAAGTAACTCAACTCTCGCTCACTCACTCACTCACTCACTCACTCACTCACTCACTCACTCACTCACTCACTCACTCACTCACTCACTCACTCACTCACTCAGCGTCATCAAGGTTATCTTTTAGGAATATGAGCACGTCCACATTTCCAGGTAGAAGCTGGGATGTTTGGGCGTTTGCAATATCCCCTGCTGTGGAAAAAACTCTCTTGCTTGGTACTGATGTTGCTGGGACAGAGAGATATGCTTTGGCCATGGGTGACAGCACTTCAAAAACAATACCGTTGTTGCCAAGAAGGTGAGGCTTATTGACATAGATATAAATATACTGTTGGTACTTGTCAAGGTCTCTCGGTGTGTATATACCCTGTAAATATGATGTCCTTTTGTGTTATCTGTTGGTTTATGTTCATGTTGTAACCTACTTGCTGCCATGTTGGACAGGTCTCCCTTGAAAAAGAGATCGATGATCTCAATGGGACCATCTGGTTGAATAAAGGCTTAAAAGAAAAAAAAAAAAAAAGATTTAAAAAAAAAAAAATCGCGATATATTTTGTCAGTCTCACGACCGTACTGAGACTTTTATTTACCGCGATATCGCGATATTCGATATATCGTTACATCCCTAATATTTACCAATAGAACATCATATATCATCAGCGTAGATCTGCATATATAGAGTTCCATTATATTCGCACCATTCCCAAAGTGGACATTTTCCTACATTTCCCATTATATTCCTTTGTGACTTGCAGCAAGACCACCTGGTTCACAACCATTATCCCGCTCAACCGTCACTACACTTCATAATAAAATAAAATGTATCATCCGCAGCGAACAGCACCTAAAGTCTTCCATTAATATTCGCACAATTCCCAATCCTATCTTCTATGTTCCTACATCTTTCCGCGCAGTGAGCGGACTCTGATCTGCTGTCAGAGAAGACACGACGACGCGACGGCAGCTGCTCTCCGTCCAGGATCAGACGAGCTTCAGCCAGATTCAAAACCGTCATAACATCTCAGGGACATAATCAAATTCCTCTCGTACGTTTTCCTTTCAACTTATTTCCACCGTGGAGTCACGCCGCAGGAATGTGAGACACCTCGGCTCCAAACAAAACGTCAAAAAGTGACAAAGGACTCGGAGACAGCGCTGGCGGTCTTGGACCCAAACCTGGACTGACAACGCTGACGATGGGAATGATGGTGAGTCTCATTAGAGGAGGATTTCAGATCACAGTCCATCGATCTGAGGAAATACTAAATATGTGTTTTGTCTTCAACGTCATGTTGAAGACAAAACACATATTTAGTATTTCCTCTGATCGTAGGAGTCGATCCAGACTGGGAGACATTTGACTTTAAGAGGAACGACTTTTCGAATACACTTATCCGATTTATTTATTAAATGTATAGTTATTTAGTTTACCAAAATATAACTTAGGTAGTTTGTTGGGTAACCTTTTGGTAAATCCTGTTTTTTAAAGATTGTGTTCAAGGACGTGTTTAATTTTTTTTTTTAAAGCGCCCAAAAGCCTGTCCCTTATTGGGAGATTAGTCTAAGTGTAACGGCCCGTCTACACTACAGGCATCAAAAAATCTTGAAGCTGGGCGTGTCTGAGGCTTGGCGCTTTCTCGCGCCCAAGGCGACCAACAACCAATCACATGAATCTCCCGCCCCCGGCATACAAAGCAATAGCAACGTTAAAACGAAGTAAACTGGATATAAAATCCCCAAACAGGCGAAAACCTACCAGTTTCACCCACTGTCTCTGCCACCTCCCTCCATGCCTCGCTCCTCCGGTCTGTATCCCGGTAGATGAACAGAGACTGATCATACAGCACCGGGTGATTCACTATCGCTCCATTTTTTGGAATATGAGGAAATGCCGGCGTACTCTCTCCCAGCATACACTATGCTAGCGCTTGTACTGTGAGATTTGCATACGCGGGATTTGATTGGCTGATTTGATTTGATACCGATAGATGCTCGTGATGCTTGCAAAGCCATGCCATGCTCCCCACAATGCAGTTCGGCAAAGTTTAAAAATGTTTCGGGGTGTGTATAAAGTTTTTCGATGCCTGTAGTGTAGACGGAGCGTAAGTCTTTAACAGGTGTCGTTTTTTTATCATGTTTTTTTGGTTAAAAGAAATGTGTCCGTCTTTAATTATTGGGTCAAATAGCAGAAATGTGCAGGTAGTATTCATGCAATACAAAATAAGCTTTGTTATATTCAAAGCACTTCTGCGTTTCTTTAAAGTTGTCGTTATCTTTGGACCTTAAATCCAAAAAGCAACACTATTTTTTCAGCGAAAACCTGATTCTAAAAAGGGGAACATTGTGAGTTTTGGCTCAACGAAAGCATGGAAATCCTTCAAGGTGGAGGTCAATGAGACAATAAGTTCTTCAAATGTACTTTTATATTAATTGTATATAACTAAAGGTTACATTGCATGAATGTAGTGGAACTTGTGTCCTTTTTCCACCTCTGGTTCCAAGAAACATCTATCTTGTCACAAATTCAACTTTTGTTTCAGTCCTTTATAAATAACTTCAACATTCCTTACTCTAAATGATCTATTCTGAAAAAACTCACGAGGATCAAATCGCCTTTTAATGCCTTCAGCTTCTTTCCGTGCTGAGTTTTATGTCTTTTTTCCCGGTTTGGAACATCCTGGAAGTGTTTCTCCAGAGGGACGGGGAGGCCTTCCCATCATTTGAAACAGATCATAATTGATTTGTCTGTACGACTGCGCTGGGACTCGTAGAGAGTCTTCTGAAAGATTTAAAGCTCCCCATCACATTGAGATATCCATAAATGTGTCATCGGGCGAGTGGAAGAACGTTGGAGATGTTCCCGGTGGTCTGAGAGCACCAGCACACCCCGTAAAGAGCCCAACAAAACCTACGATTGTTCGACTACATCGGGAAAATCCACCCTAAACAGGAATTCAGTCATATTGTTCCTCTAATGTGTTCAAATCAGTGTGGAGCAGAGAGAGAGGGATGTGTGTTCTGGTACATCTCACATTTTAAAAAAGAGTGCTCGGACTAAATCCAATTAAGGTGTGAAACTTTGGAAAAACATGTTATAAATCTATTGTTCTATTGTGTGTGTGTTTTTATGATGTGTGAATTTGTATACATTTTGCATTTAAATTCAATGGCTAAAGGATCAACATTTTATAGATTTTTAATCAAAAATACCATATGAAAAAAGAAATAATAATAATATCTGTTATTGATAATAATAATAATTATTTGTGAACTTTTAAATGCATTTCTTTGCAATATCTACTAACGCACTTTTAATTGCTGTTGTGTGTTAAAGTGCAATATAAATACTCTGGCGTTGACTTACTTGCTGCAACAAAAAAATGTCCAACCAAGTTACTACTTCCACCTTAATGTGTGCAAAGGGCTGGTGGCTGCATACGCTGATGACTGCAATGTATTTTTAATAAAAAATAAATAACCTAAATGTTGTTTTAACTACTAGAAACAGGCAGTTTATTGCACTTTCTTCTGGTCTTTTAAATAGCGTTTTTCAAAGTGTTTTGCAAATAAATGTTAACCCTTCTTTGTGTGCAGTTGAAAACATAAAAAAATTGCGTTACACTAAAATATCACAGAGTAAATAATAACTTCCACATTTGAATTGTGTGCAAAGGGCTGGTCGTTGCGTACACAACACCACTGTATTGATAATCCCACAATCTTTCCCGGTGTTTTAAATACTTATGCCGTTTATTGCACTTTATTGTGGTCTTTTAAATGCATTTCTTTGTGTTTTGCAAAGCGTCGATATCATAATTTGTGCAAAGAGCTGGTCGTTATATCCCAAATGTTCAGTTCGTGTCGCTTTAAATGCTATAAACCCAGCAGTTTACTCACTGTGAGCGGCTCTCCTCCAGTACCGGGTTTGTAGATGATTTTGTAATTCTTCACGGCACCGGGAGCCAGGTCCCATTTCAGCGTCAAAGAAGACGTGGTGGCGTTAAAAACCCGCAAGTTTTTGGGAGGTTCCGCCGGCACTGGGAGCAAAAAGATAAACCCAGTGAGAAAAAGCAGGAACATCAGAGCATGTGTTGGGTTAGCGATGGAGATGATGGTGAGGATGAGGATGAAGATGGCAGTGATGATGATGATGCTCCCACAATGGCGCAGTTTTTAAAATTGCTGTAGGGGTAAATGTTAGGATGAAAGCAGCAAATCAGGAGCAGAGCTGGAGGTCAGTGACTTCTCATTCAGATCCTTTTAAAAGTGTAATATCTTAAAATCAATATATGTTTTTTATATTACAGTTAGCGCTAAATTGGGCCAGCAGACTCAAAAATGTCCCTTTAGCGTTTAGGGATATCAATTACTCAAAGATTGTAGGACATTTTCAATCAACTTTAAAAATGTGTGATTGTAAAAACATTGGTCGAGGCACCTTTCATAACAAATGTTTTGGGGGTAATAATGACACATTTTGATAATAAAACAAATAGAATGCATGTTTGTATAGGAATTGGAGCATTGGTGGGCAAAAGCTACATGCTACATACAGCACTAACGAAGCAGCGGGTGGGCATGGCAAGCTGTAAAGCCCCACAGAAAAAATAAAGCGTGATTCACCCACACTCTAATCAGATTTCTTTCTCTGGATTTTACATTAAAACACTATTTAAGTGAGTTATGACATAAATTACTGCACAGCTTTCTGGCGTTAGCTAGCTAGCTCACCTGTCAGTTAGCATCTTAACTCAACAACACTGACAAAAGCAACTGTACACCCGCCAGGCCAAGTTATTATTAGGTAATAACAGCAGAACAGTGGGGGGTTTGTAGTCGAAACTGCAAGTGAAAATATTGTAGCCTACGGGTTATTATCAGTTTTGGTAATGCTAACATGCTAACATGCTAACGACAGGGGTGAAAATAGTCCGCTTTACTCTTCTACCATCTATTTGTATACCTACGCTGCAGTTTGGTAACGGAGCTAATCTTGTATTTGATCAGACTCAAATATGTATATATGTTCATTTAATTCATTTCTTATTTTAACAGTTACTTGTAATTGTATCTTTAATTGTATTAATCTTGTGTGAACCTGTGCTGTCCTGTTTTTCAATCTCACTCTGTTGCTGCTTAAACTCCTGAATTTCCACATAATGAATAGAGGTCCATCTTATCTTATCTTATTGTATACCGCCCGAACCAACGACTACGTATCCGCAGTAACGTTGCACGTAAAACAATAGAGCAATAAAGAAGTTTGTTGATTATACACAACATACATTTGATGAGACACTATTTTGGTGCTGTAACAAATACATTTCGATCGATATCTACACTTTATTTTGGAATATAATACTAGATGAATAGATGAAAGGTGAATTAGAGTAAATAAGAAGTTCACTGAGCCCCATCCCTACTGCGGAAACACTGAACAATAATGCAAAAAACATGCATGAACAACGATGTGAGGTGAACGATGATGGAGGATGAAGAGAAGGAAACGTATTGTTATGATGAAATGGATAAAAAAACAAAACGATGACGATGGGATCCACACAAATCATGAACCTGTCTTATATCACATACCCTTCGGAGCGTCTAACACTGGAAAGAAACGTTGAGAAAACAACATGGTTATTATTTGAACGTCTGTTGGATAATATAATAATAATAATCTTTATTTGTATTATTTATTTTCATACCAAAGTGCTTCACATAGACATTTCACAGATCATTGATATCACACAGCTACCAGTAGAAGAGAGTGAAATGTGTGGGTGTTCAGGAGATAGTGAGGGTGCTTACGTGTTCTCTCGTTGCCCATCAGGTCTTCGCTCTCGGACTCATCGGGGTAGATGGCCGTGACGGTGACCGAGTACTCAGTGTCCGGGTCCAAGTTATGAAGAACGTGAGACGTCTCGTTGCTGTTCAGGATGGCCTGAGGACAGAGAGAGAGAGAGAGAGAGAGAGAGAGAGAGAGAGAGAGAGAGAGAGAGAGGGAGAGGGAGAGAGAGGGAGAGAGAGAGGGAGAGAAGATGAACAAGAAGTGTTCTATGTTAACCTGTGTTTAAGTTGTGTAGTCGGAGAGCCTTTCTAAACTCAGGATCATGAATGCATACGCTAAATCTGTACGGGCTGAAACCAAGTGTCCAACTTACAAACTGTGGGTTCTGCTCGCTCCTCTTGTTCCATCCGATGCGATAGAGGGCCACGTCGGGGGCGCCGTGCTGCCAGGTGGTCCTGAAGGAGGTCTGGGTCACCTCCGAGAACTGGAGGTCCTTCGGAGCGGGAACAACATCTGAGCACAGAGACAGAGAGTCAGCCTTTCTGTTTTCATCGACCGTGTTTCTTTAAAGGTCTCCTATCACGCTCTTTTCAGCCATATACAGTAGGTCTCAGATATATACAAAAAAGTGTGGTCAATATAGTCAATACATAAAAAATGTTGTGCTAAAATATGGTTTTAAAGTTGATTTCTTTAAATAGTATATTAAATAATATTAAATATATAATTTTCTTTTTATAAAAAAAGTGTTTTTCTCGTGTCTTATGTATTTGTCTGCACACGTGCTTGAATGTTTCATCAACAATGTGAAACCCTTCATAACTTCCAAAAACACCTTTTAAATAAAGTTGTATATTTCTTTAACTCTTAAAGGTCTCCTATTATATTATTTTGAGGCATATTATGGGTCTCAGATATATAAAAAAGCATTTCTATGAAGTGTTTTGCTCAGAATATCAAAACAGATCATTCATTTTAGACATCCCTCATATCCCTCTATTTCACACCTGTTACTGAAGTGCTGATTCTGGGTCTGTAGTTTTAAATACAAATTAAAAAAAAAAGAGATAGCTAGAAACTCAGCTAAATGCTGCCGTGATGAAACTCCACATCATGTTCCAAACCACATCAAGGATTCTCTCTGAAACAGCATGGAGCTCAAACTCTTTCTCTCTCTCAGGTTTACCACGAGGTGACTTCCTTTTGACTTCCTGCTTCTTCACACAGACTCTCTCCAGCACAGGTTAGCTCTGAGTGTTAGCATGCTAATGGCAACACAGACCATCCCACTTCCAGAACACGTCTCATTGTCTGACAGCAACGTTTCTGATTGGTCCGTGGGTCTAAAGCACGCCCACAAATTAGTAATGTCGTCATGACGCAGCAAATCTGGATCAGCTCCGTTGTTCTCTCGTTTTTGGAAATTTGGGTACGGAGGAAAAGAGAGAGGGCTTTATTTTCTGACACTTTGTGAGTCTCCTGACACACCGGGGGGACACAGGGGACACACCGGGGATACACCGGGGACACACCGGGGACACACCGGGGACACACAGGAGACACACCGGAGACACACCGGGGACACACCAGGGACATATAGTTGTGTTTAAAAGACATTAAAAAGTGCATATTGCATGATAGGAGACCTTTAAAGGGTGTACTGTGTATCATCTGACCTGTGACGGCGGTGCCCAGCAGGGAGTTGATGGGACCCTCGTCGTACACGGGGGTCACGGCCACATCGTACTCCGTCTGGGAGATGAGGCCGGACAGATCCAGCGTGACGATGTTCCCGTCTACCTCAGCCTGCAGGAGACAACATGTAGTATTACATGATAAGCTATTACCTTACATACGTCTTATCGAGATGTCTTTGCTTTCAGTGAAAACAGATCCGTCTCTGCGTCAAAGGCTTAACACTCTTAGTTATTTTGTGTGTTGTCTTCTGTGTGTACGTAAAGACTTAATGTTTAAAATAATCATTTCAGGGTAGAGATCCAGGGAAAAAGGATGCTCTGGTGAATAAAACGCTGAGTCATGTCTCCTCAGTTGACTTCTCCAGCTTGGCCCGGTAAGCAGAATAAAGTCTCTCAGCAGGCGTTAATCCAAAGTGTGTTTCTCGTCTTCTGCAGACACAGGAAGTAATCCTTAAGAGGAGAAGATCCGCTGCATGTCGTCCATCACGGCTTCCAAAGCACCAAACCTCGACTTCAGACTGTTTGTCCTCCGCTGACATCCCGGAGACAAACGACGAGGACGGGGAAGGGTTCGGATCCCTCTCTACGGCTTTCTCAGAAACATCCTCCAGAAGAGAGGAGGAAGTCTGGACTCTTTCCAGAACTAACAGAACTGCAAGCGTCACTCTAAATCTGGTCTCATCACCCAAAGGTCTTCTCTTTTGTCCCAAAAGGAAAGGGTGGTTAGATTCGGAAGATAAATGAAATGGTGTTACGCCAAAACCCATGTTTCTTTTGTATTTTACTTAATAGCCATACTCATCAACTAAGCTGTAATGGGTGATTATTTTGATTATCAATGCATGCGTTAATAAATGTGTTTATTTGTGAGTGTTTATTTTGCAAATTGGTTCTTTAGGCTCCGAATAAAGTCTTGAATGTCCAACTAATTTTACACTGATTGATAATGAAACGTCTTCCCAATTTGGGATCAAAATGTACATCTAATCTTATATTATCTATTCTTATCTTAAACTAAACATATAAAAGCATCAAAATCTGAAAGATGTAACTAGTTTTCTGTCCATATTATACGATCTTTTGCTTTGTATTTCTCAATGAAACCGATCTACAGTAAAAGACACATTTTTTAACCTAAAATCTGGTGCATTTGGTGCATTTTAACCCTGGATTCCTGATTAAACAGACGTAGGCTCAGCTCACCTCCATCAGGTCTCCCTCGTCTGGTTTGTAGGTCACGATGTATCTGCGAACAGCTCCAGTAGCTGCGTCCCAGCGGAGCTTCATGGTGCTGTGAGTCACGTGCGTGATCGTGAGGACGCCGACGGGAGGCACCGGCACTGAGGAGGAGATTAAAAAAACATCAGACTGAGATACAGATGTGGGAAGTCGTGGAGTACAAATACTTTGTTGCTGTACTTAAGTATATTTTTCTGGTATCGGTACTTTACTCCACTACTTATTTTTCTGACGACTTTTTACTTTGCCTTCTTACATTTTGAACACAAATACCTGTACTTTCTACTTCTCACATGTTGAACACAAATACCTGTACTTTCTACTTCTTACATGTTGAACTCAAATACCTGTACTTTCTACTTCTTACATGTTGAACTCAAATACCTGTACTTTCTACTTCTTACCTGTTGAACTCAAATACCTGTACTTTCTACTTCTTACATGTTGAACACAAATACCTGTACTTTCTGCTTCTTACATGTTGAACTCAAATACCTGTACTTTCTACTTCTTACATGTTGAACCCAAATACCTGTACTTTCTACTTCTTACATGTTGAACTCAAATACCTGTACTTTCTACTTCTCACATGTTGAACCCAAATACCTGTACTTTCTACTTCTTACATGTTGAACACAAATACCTGTACTTTCTACTTCTTACAGTACATGTTGAACTCAAATACCTGTACTTTCTATTTCTTACATGTTGAACACAAATACCTGTACTTTCTACTTCTTACATGTTGAACCCAAATACCAGTACTTTTTACTTCTTACATGTTGAACACAAATACCTGTACTTTCTACTTCTTACATGTTGAACACAAATACCTGTACTTTCTACTTCTTATATGTTGAACACAAATACCTATACTTTCTACTTCTTACATGTTGAACTCAAATACCTGTACTTTCTACTTCTTACATGTTGAACTCAAATACCTGTACTTTCTACTTCTCACATGTTGAACACTAATACCTGTACTTTCTACTTCTTACATGTTGAACTCAAATACCTGTACTTTCTACTTCTTACATGTTGAACACAAATACCTGTACTTTCTACTTCTTACATGTTGAACACAAATACCTGTACTTTCTACTTCTTACATGTTGAACCCAAATGCCTGTACTTTCTACTTCTTACATGTTGAACTCAAATACCTGTACTTTCTACTTCTTACATGTTGAACTCAAATACCTGTACTTTCTACTTCTTACATGTTGAACTCAAATACCTGTACTTTCTACTTCTCACATGTTGAACACTAATACCTGTACTTTCTACTTCTCACATGTTGAACACAAATACCTGTACTTTCTACTTCTTACATGTTGAACTCAAATACCTGTACTTTCTACTTCTTACATGTTGAACACAAATACCTGTACTTTCTACTTCTTCTTACATGTTGAACTCAAATACCTGTACTTTCTACTTCTTCTTACATGTTGAACTCAAATACCTGTACTTTCTACTTCTTACATGTTGAACACAAATACCTGTACTTTATACTTCTCACATGTTGAACACAAATACCTGTACTTTCTACTTCTTACATGTTGAACTCAAATACCTGTACTTTCTACTTCTCACATGTTGAACTCAAATACCTGTACTTTCTACTTCTTACATGTTGAACTCAAATACCTGTACTTTCTACTTCTCACATGTTGAACTCAAATACCTGTACTTTCTACTTCTCTCATGTTGAACTCAAATACCTGTACTTTCTACTTCTCTCATGTTGAACTCAAATACCTGTACTTTCTACTTCTCTCATGTTGAACTCAAATACCTGTACTTTCTACTTCTCTCATTTCCCAAACAGCTGGTTCCTTTAGTCTGAATGTGTGTTTGGTGCGTGATCATTATTCTTCAGAGTCACTGCGTGCCTATTGGTTGGAACAAGATCCGTGTATCCATCACTTCCTGGTCTTCTCTAAAGAAGAGGGACCAATGGAAACGTTGTCATGTTGCCGTTGTTCAGCATGGAAACATTCATTAGCTAACAATGACATTATTGTTCTATTAATATAAAGGGAGGTCGGGTACTCTTTAAAACAGCTGCTAGCTATGGGTACTTTCTACTGAAGTACACTTCAAAGCCTCTTTACTTTGACTTGAGTAAAGAAGTTTAGTCAGTACTTCTACTTTCACCAGAGTATTTTTAAACACGAGTATGTGTACTTCTACTTGAGTAAAGGATGTGTGTACTGTTGCCATCTCTTCTGAAATATAATATCACACTCGTTCCCTCCATCCATATCTGAGTATGTTTGAAGAAGCCAGGACTTTCTGAAGAGCTGAAAAACAGACTTTTCTTTTAAAAGTGGATTTTCTGTTTTTTAACTGCATCTATTTTCTATCTATGAGCTCTGAATCCAAACACTCCAGGAAGACAAAGACGTGATCCAGAGCTTATAAAATATCTGCTGATATAGAAATAAAAGTCAGATGAATTCTGGTAAACTTCAGAGGTCCCAATAAAAGGAAGTTGCATTTTAAAAAGATCTTGTAAACATCTCGTAGTAGACATAACATGGGAGTTATTCCCTGATAACAAACTCTTAATTAGCACTGATAGCTTGACTAACTATTTCATAAAACTAACAGAATTAATCCTATTACTTGCAATATAAATAATAATTATGACTAGTGATATTTTAAGAGATGAAGTAGTAGTATAAACGCTTTGACTGAAATGTGAGTATATATTTTAGAAATATTGCCATGTTTGTGTATCTTAGTGACAGGATATTTAGTTAGTTTTATTTTCATTTATTCCCTTTTTATTGTTGGGATGTTTTCAATACATTGTGAGAGAAATACTGCCAATGTCCTTTTATATTCAATCCAGAAGCTAACGTTCATTTTCAGGGTTATTTGAGTGTTTCTTAGTTGGCCGGCTCTGATGTGATTGGTCAATCGCTTAGAGATGTCCCGCCCCTTAGCCTATCACATACAATGTGTTGGAGCGCTAGCCAATAGGAGCGTGAGTGTTGCATAGTGATGTCACTATGTTCAGGAAGTAAACAAAAGAGTCCAATGGAGGCGTTTCTGGGGGGGGATACAGGGATTTTAGCCTTTGCAGACTATTTACATGCACTAAAACCTATATAACTACAGGAGAGGGAAAACCCACAAAAATGTTGCACAACGATCTGGATTTAAGTGGATTTTGGACTTTTTTAAGTTGTCTTATTAAACCAGTACACATGCAGCAACCTATTTGAACCTCTTTTACTTTAATAATCAAATCGTGACTCACAGGTGACCCCTGTCCCCTCCAGGGCGTCGCTCGCTGCCTCTCCATACAGAGCGTACAGACTGATGGAGTACGCCGTGCTGGGAGTCAGCTGCACCAGCTGGACGTCGGTCACCTCTCCTCCAGCACGAATCTGCACAGCAACAGAGAAAGGACATGTGAGAGAGTCTTCTTTTTTACTGAAATTCTTTCTGAACAAACCAGACTCTGATCCACCTGTGAAGAAAACACACACACACACACTTTCCACTGTATTAAAGATTAATTCCAAACGTTGGCATTTGAAGCCAGTATTTTTGTAGAATTAGATTGTTATTTCTATTCGAGATGTTTACATTACATACTTTTGGTCCTGGGATGTATTAAAAACCAGGCCAGTGTTCATATTAGTGATATTTGGGTCAATTTGGGTGCTTCCAACATTGGGTCAATAGTTGGTCCCTATACTTTAATTAAAGCTAACTCCATTAAGTTTAGGTTGGAATATTCAGACCTGATTAATTAGTTTTGGATGCATCTATGTGAATCAAAATATCTGCAGCCGATAACTGAAAGCCTTAAATCAGGAGGGACTTGTAGCTGCAAATGCATGCCAATAGGTCTAGGTTGTTTGGCTTTGAAGTGTGTACTTACAGTAACATACATTTTTCAAAGAGTTGCACAGCTGTTAAATAAATTTTTTTCCACTATCTCACAGTATTACAAATTGGCTAACATCATATTATGATCCTCTAAATGATAACAAGCTGTGCTAAAAAAATACACATCAGTAATTCATGTCAAATGAATCTTAAAGATATCTAACGCTCATTATTTTGAGGTTCTGATAAACACTCTGGGTGCATATCTTCCAGCAGAGACCACCTCTCTGTACATTAAAGTATCCCTCTGCTGTGTAATTGCTCATGCAGTTTAACACCAGCCGTTCCACTCGTTTAGCATCTGCTCTGTTTATATCATCCGATGACTTCAGTCCTCATGAGCTAATGCTTCCCATTACCCAGCGAGTGTCTGACCGCTATGCTAAAGGTCCACTTCCTGTTCTGAAAACGTGCTCATCATATCGCCATCTGGAAGTATTCAGGCTGCACGAGCAGAAGCGCACTCTCATAAAGTCAATGTGGAAACGCTGAGCACACAAATTAAGACGGGTGTGAGTTAATGGGGCTCCATGTGAGTGTTACTATCCCTGGTGTTATAGTGTTCTGGTTTAGCTGACATAGTCGGGACCATCTGTTTACAGTCACATTATGAGGAAAATATGTTGGTACCCCAGGTAAATTATATATAATTTAAAGGCAGAGGTAAGTCCAAGTACGGTTTGATGGCGTTTTAACGTACTTGATTTACTGACATCGTTGGAACCATCTGTTTATAGTCACATTAAAGGGACTCTCATATGGGGAAAATACGTTGGTACCCCTGATGAATTATTCAATTTTACTAAGTAAAGTTAACATTCTCAATACATACTTAGATTCCCATCATTTAAAAGCAGAGGTAAGTCAAAGTTCAATGGCGTTTAGCATACTTGTTTTGCTGGTATTATGGGGACCATTTGTTATCAGGCACTTTATGGGGACTCACATTGAGGGACAAAATACTGGTACGCAAGGTAAATTATTCCATTTTAGTGATTGTACTTCTTTGTTTTATGGCTAAGCTTAGGATAAAAGTTGTATACCCAAAAAAATACAGATGGTGTTTTACGTACTTGTTTCACTAACATTGTGGGGACCATGTGTTAACAGGCACTTTATGGGGACTTTCATTGAGGGACAAAATACTGGTACGCAAGGTAAATTATTCCATTTTAGTGATTATACTTCTTTGTTTTATGGCTAAGCTTAGGATAAAAGTGATATACCCAAAAATATACAGATGGTGTTTAACGTACTTGTTTCACTAACATTGTGGGGACCATGTGTTAACAGGCACTTTATGGGGACTTTCATTGAGGGACAAAATACTGGTACGCAAGGTAAATTATTCCATTTTAGTGATTATACTTCTTTGTTTTATGGCTAAGCTTAGGATAAAAGTGATATACCCAAAAAAATACAGATGGTGTTTAACGTACTTGTTTCGCTAACATTGTGGGGACCATGTGTTAACAGGCACTTTATGGGGACTCACAGTGAGGGACAAAATACTGGTACGCAAGGTAAATTATTCCATTTTAGTGATTGTACTTCTTTGTTTTATGGCTAAGCTTAGGATAAAAGTGATATACCCAAAAAAATACAGATGGTGTTTAACGTACTTGTTTCGCTAACATTGTGGGGACCATGTGTTAACAGGCACTTTATGGGGACTTTCATTGAGGGTCAAAATACTGGATGATAGTTTTAATGTTTTTTTTAAAGTTTAGGGAAAAAGTCAAATTTCTCTCATTTTGCTTTTAATGAGTTCCACCATATCCCCCTGAAAACCTCACAAGTTGGATTTAAAAGGTCTCGTTACTCTACCTCCTGCTCCAGCTGAGGCTCGGTGGCGTTGGTGGCTCTGTACAGCATCATATATCCCGTCGCTCCCTCCGCTGCCCCCCATCTCACCGTCATAGTGGTCGTGGTCTCATTGTACACATTCATGTTCTTCACGGCTGACAGCGGCACTGAGGCGACAGAAACACAAAGTCAGAGCGGTGAAAAGCACCAGGCAAACATTCATCTTTTTGTCTTGGTTTGATGTTTTAATAGTACAAATCCAATGCTTAGATGTATTTTTTAAGTATTAGAAAAATATTTCTTGAACCAAAAGACTGACTGAGTGGGATGGGAATGACATTCTTCCTGATATTTGATATTTGGAGGTGGTTTTGGCACAGAGAAATGGATAATGATACAAACAGGCGAGAAACATCAAGGTCATATTTTAGAAAATCCCAGAAAGTCCCAAAGAGATTATCGAGTTTAATGCTTTTTGATGTGCAGAATATCTAGTATCACATTGTCCAGAAACAGCTTCTGGTTTTTCAAGGATTTTTTTTTCTGGGCTCAAGGATATTTCTGCTGGAGTAATCAGATTTGTTGGATGTTATAACAAGGTTTGTACGGGTTTTTACATGTGAGAGAATGTCAAAAACACACAGGGAAAGAATTGCTAGAAAAAAACCTGATAACCATTGTATAAAAAAGAATATAATCCAAAAGTCTGATAAGTCTAAATAAGTTGGTAACACCATATTAGCAAGTTGTTTTAAAACCCTTTCTCAGGGTCACACAGGAAAATCTATTCCTCACTCATGTTAGGAATCAAATCTGTATGTTAGTCATATAATTAAAAGGGTTCATAACATACATTTCAAGGACTCTCCAGGCCCAATTCATTTAAATGTAAGGAACCAACATTGAATGGTTTCTGACACAAACCAAGATGGGAAGATGTGGGAAACAGACATCTAAACTTAGCCTATTACTGTAAGTACAAATCGGACTTCAGTTTACCTTTAATGCAGACAAACTATTTATGTCTATTATGATATTTTTTTTTTTTATTGACCAACCTTCAAGGACCCAGAGGAACCATTGAAAGGCAGCCTTGGTTAAAAAAGCTGTTTGAAATTCGAAGAACATTCAGATTTCTTCCAAATAACCCTGTCGTTTTTTTGCATGAGAATGAGTTGAAGTAAAAAATGTAATGGAATAAATAGTCTTGTGAAATATCTTTAAAACTGGATGTACGGGCATGATTAGACTCTCTTAGCACTAATAGAAAACGTTTTTAAAGCAAAATGTGTGGATATCTTTTTGGGCTTTTGAGGAGTGCAAACGTCTGACAGGCTTCACACACTTTATGTTTAAGACACTGATACACTGCAGGCAGGACATTATGACCTAACTGAGTGTTGTTTTAAATAATGACACTAAATAAAGCCCCGGCTGCTGGTGCCACCTCACAATCACTTGCAGTTGTATGACAGTGGGAAAAGGCTCGTTGTTAAAATCAGCTGCACAAATAAAGCAAACATTAAAGGACAAATGAGCAAATAAAAGCTCTTATATCCGTGCAGTTAACACGTTGTTAAAACATATCAGTTTATTTAAGATATACGCGCTAACCACAGCGCTGATAAATACTTTTGAACTGTTTGTCTGATTCCCATTCAGCCCACCACAGCTTAATGGGTCGTGGTGTTAGTGTTAACTAGCTCCCCGCCTTAGATCAGACGCTAAATATATTTCTTTGTGTAAACGGTGATTTGCTGGAGGGAAATAAGAGAGTAAACACGTTAGATGGACGTGTGTGAAACAGGATAATGATACAGAGAAATCTAGTTGTTTATCGCACAAATTATACAGTGGAGGAAAGAAAAACGCTTTCCCACAACAGAGCGATGACGCAATCCGCCTTTAAGGCTCAATGTTAGTCATGTCTGTCGCCCCAAAGGGAAAAAGGACGTCCAGAATGGGACATAAAAGGAAGTGGCGCTTCACATCACCACCGCTAAGCTAAAGGTGGCTAATGTTGGGCGTGATGACGTTTAGTCGTCTCACAAACTACTGTTATGCAAAGTTACATCACTTCCTGTTTCTGCCGAAGACAAGGAAAATATTCCTAAAGCTTGCTTTCTTACATCCTCCAGATTAGGAGTATTCACATTTTCATATCATCATTTAAAATACTTATACTCTGATTGCCTTTTACTCTGTTAAATTGTATTTTTCGTCTAGTATGTGTGTACAGAGACATGTTAAGGATTACAGGAGGGAAAAGGAAGTACAAGGTGGATTAAATGGTAAAGAACTGGGTGGTTTTCTGGTTTAATGATGGGATGGAGGACCAGTTCCTCTCATGAATATATACCGGGACTGTAAGAAGAACTTCCTTCTCCTCTGAGGGTGAAGCTGCTCTCTTCCTGCATGTCAGATCCATTTCACTTTGTGTTGTCTGTCTTTATTACTTTATTAGATATAACAAAAGACAAACTTTGTCCTTGAATCATTTATCAGTTTCTCTCCAAAGAGTTGAGGTAAAAAAGAGGAAGAGGAAACACTTACAGGTGGTCTCGGTGCCCTTCAGAGGCTCGCTGCTCACTTCGTCCAATATGGAGTGGACGTTAACGAGGTATTCGGTCAGAGAACTGAGACCCGTCAGCACCACGGAGTTCACCGTCCCGTCCACCAGCAGCTGAAATTAAAAAAATATCTGTTATTAAACAGTGGAGGGTAATTTCCCATAATATGTTGTCTTTATTTATTAAAATAATTTCTCAATTTGGGATT
Source organism: Chaenocephalus aceratus (assembly GCA_023974075.1). Lineage (NCBI taxonomy): Eukaryota > Metazoa > Chordata > Actinopteri > Perciformes > Channichthyidae > Chaenocephalus > Chaenocephalus aceratus. Next base: position 190,415 of record JAMFTG010000074.1, read on the forward strand.
AATAAAGTATATCTATATCTATCTATTGGCATGTGAAGAATATCGCTTTTATTTAACTTTTGTTATTTCATTTGTGATGTTCAGGTGTATATCAGTATGTAGTGTCTCTACTTTAAAGAGTCCTCTCCTGCTGATGTTCAGGTGTATATCAGTGTGTAGTGTCTCTACTTTAAAGAGTCCTCTCCTGCTGATGTTCAGGTGTATATCAGTATGTAGTGTCTCTACTTTAAAGAGTCCTCTCCTGCTGATGTTCAGGTGTATATCAGTATGTAGTGTCTCTACTTTAAAGAGTTCTCTCCTGCTGATGTTCAGGTGTATATCAGTATGTAGTGTCTCTACTTTAAAGAGTCCTCTCCTGTTGATGTTCAGGTGTATATCAGTATGTAGTGTCTCTACTTTAAAGAGTCCTCTCCTGCTGATGTTCAGGTGTATATCAGTATGTAGTGTCTCTACTTTAAAGAGTCCTCTCCTGCTGATGTTCAGGTGTATATCAGTATGTAGTGTCTCTACTTTAAAGAGTCCTCTCCTGCTGATGTTCAGGTGTATATCAGTATGTAGTGTCTCTACACAATACAGGAAAGTGAAAACCCTAAGAAGCAGAATATGAATATTACCATTATTAAGCGTGCAGGCTGGACAGTTCCTGCATCTCCTATCATTGCACACGTGTATATGTATATTGTTCTTCTATGAATACTCCCGCTGCACGGTAATATGTGTTGACTCTTCTGGCAGCGAGCCCTGACCTCCACCCTGACCCTCCTTTTTGTAATAAAAAAATTCCTTCTCTTGTTGCACCGGCTGTAAATCACTTTCTATAGGACCTGCACCAAATACCCAGCATGCAAGTATATCATAAGCCTTGTGTTGCTTCTCTCTGCAGCCCAGGATACGCACATGAGAGCGGAGAGCAGTGTGAGGTCCTTAAGCTAAAGTGGATCCAGTGGAAAACTCCTGGGTTTCAGACGAGCCGAACGGATCCATCGGACACGAGCCATTAAAAGCTCAAAGCATGGAAAAGACCCAGTCGACTGACGGGGGGTTAAGTGTAAACTAAATGCAGGTTCAAAGAAAGCAAGAGGGTTTAATCCCTAAGGGGTTTTGGATAAAAACCAGATCTGGGTGTTAGGAAACACTTTGTGAGGTTTGCCACTTTGGAGAGAATATTAAACAACAGGTGGGGAGGGGCGTACACGTCTATTAATGTGACTGACAACCTGACATTATCTATTCTAAATCAACAGGAAGTGATAGATCTCACCTGAAGGGGACGAGAGTTATCTCTTAGGGTTTAAGGATTAACGGGAGCCACAGGGAGTTATTTATCAGGCACACAAGATGCTTAGTTGATCAACAACAACATATGGTGGACGTAAGGTGTCTGAACATTCCTCTGATGCACTTCTATGAGACAGTCAGGTTTTGTAACATTTATCCCAGATGATAGGTCCAGATCCAGACATTACACTCTGAGCCCTTTAACCCCATCTAACTATTTCAATGTTCTTCAATATTGACTATAAGGTTTATTTATCTTTATTGCACTTTGTGCTCTTGTTTGAAAGGTGATATAAATAGAGTTTATTAATCAGAATAAGTATCACTTTATCCCGGTATTTGTACCAGTTGCTCCATTTTGGAATAAATACAATCAAATACAAATATATGGTACTACATTTTTTAAAACAAAAGATATGTATGTAATTTTGCTCGAAATACAGTTAGAAACCTTACACACGTTTAACAGAAGAAATTCAAGTAAATATCATATTATTTATTATTAAATGTGAAGGGTGAACTGATTACATTTTAATTTAACTTCTTATGTTTATTTATGCTTTTTTGTTTTTCTTCTTATTGCACATTTTGTGTATATAGATAGATGTATTCCATTTTAATTTAAATTGTATTCTAAAATGCAGCAATTGTCAGAAAACCTTATTTTTATTAAAGTATAGAATAAAGTACTCTGATTCAGGACAGCAGCACTAGAGACAGGTGGAGGATGTTCCTCTCACCTCCTGCATCTCCTCTCCGGACACCTTCCTGTACGCGACCCGGTACATTTCTACTATCTATGTGTAATCTTTTCAGCAGCATTCGATGTTCCTCTCACCTCCAGCATCTCCTCTTCGGCCACCTTCCTGTAGGTGACTCTGTACATGTCCACTGGTCCGTCGGGGGCCGTCCAGGTGGCCCTGAAGGAGCTGAAGGTCACCTCAGAGGTCAGCAGGTTGCTGGGCGCCGCCAGTTCTCCTCCTGAAGAGAAACGAATACGATCCAGTTCTCTGCTTTAAAAAATGTATTTCTGAGGTCACAGGCTCCTCCAATAGTGCAACACAATAAAACAGATAAATAAAATAGAATGTAATAGGAATAGTGCAGAATAGTCTCTATACAAGTAATTGGAATATTGATATATATGCAAACAGGTGAATGTTATGGATGTTCTTTCAAAAGTTCAGGTGTCAAAATGAACGTAAATATTATATTATGTATTATTAAGTGCGAATGGATTCCATTTTAATGTATTTTTCTCCGACTGAGCAGTAAATCTTCTTGCACTATTTATATTCTATGTTATTTGTATTTACTTGCACTATTCTATCTGTTATATTTGTTCTATGTCCTATATTCATGTTGCTCGGTTGGACGAGCCTGGGACTTCAGATTTCCATTGACACATATACACTGTAGCTAATGACAATAAAGCCTTGAATCTTGAAAAATCGCTTTAGTATTCCCTCCTAGTTTCCATCACAAGATTGAAGAATAGAGAAAGGGTCATCTGTCTTCTTTGTTTTGGGGATGTAATCATCTGTTTCTATTTATTAAAATGTATTTGATTTACTGAAACACTTTTTCGACATTTCGTTTTTTTCACTTTTTTCATCTGTTCTTATTTCACCTTTTTTCTGTTTATTGTGGAAAAAAAGTGTCGATTTTTAAAACTTTTTTCTACTGTTGATTTTTCACTTTTTCAACAGTTCCGGACTTCTCATTTTATTTATTTTTTCGACTTGTTTTGGTCACTTTTTTGATGTGTTTTCCGACAGTATGAGTTCTTCTTCTCAAACGGTCCTTAATGCCACCATCTGCGCCGGGTAAAAGCAGATGTGATTTACCGAAGTATTATCATGTCTTTACTCGGACTAAAGGAACATGTCATCCTTCATAAGCAGATAAACGCTCACGCCCTCGAGCATCTGCAAAACGAAATGAAAGCCATACTAAACATTTCCTAAATGTATGGTTGTCAGAGTTAAGTGCTTTGGCTTTTTTTAAAGTCCGGAAAAGTATAATTTTCTTAAAAGCCGACAACGTTTCCACCTGACTTCCAACACAGGTACTGACTGGAGGTGCACATCTGACTCAGCGCTGATTAAAAAAGAAACTGGAATTAAAGCCGAACGCGACGGCAGCTCCGGCTTCATTTAAAGTGGACCTATCATGCCGTATTGGAAACATATATTGTAGCGCCATACCTATACAAAACATGTCTGTGAAGTTTTTTTTTTTAAATCCCAAACAGATCACCCGTTGCAGCCACGCCTCATACTGCTCATAGCCCTGTTAGAGAAACGAGGATTTTGGGTCCTTAGCTTTAAAAAAAAAAAAGAGGAGGCAGAGCTAATGCCTGATCAGAATTCTACCGGAGATAAAGTAAAATTCTGCTGTGATAAAAAGCCACATCCTGTTCTAAACCACATCAAGGATTATTTCTGACACAGTATGGAGCTCAAATGCTTTTCCTCTTGCGGGTTTATCACAAGGTGAGTTCCTTTATGTCCTGCTTTTTAAAACACATGTGCTCTACAGTCCAGGTTAGCTCTGAGTGTTAGCGAGGGTTGCTAATGTAAACAAAGACGAGATTACGTCCAAAACACGTCCGGCATTGTATCTGATAGCGACTTTCTGTTGGTCCGCCGCCGATTTGACGTCATATCGGCATTAAATCTGTATCCGCTCGTTGTACCCCCGTTTTTCAAAGATGTGTTTACGGAGGAAAAGACAACGGGTTTTAATTTCCTGACGCTGTGTGAGTTCCCCGACGCACCGGGGACACATTTTGATGTATTTAAGACATCACAAAGTGCATTTTGCATGATAGGTCCCCTTTAAATAATGTAGTCGATAGAGATGTCTTCAACATTCTAGAGAGAGTAGATTGTTCATGTATTAAAAGGCAAAATTCTGCATTTATTTAATGTATGGTGTGCCTCCTGGTGAAAGGAAACATGTTGACAAAGGAAATAGTTGACATATATTAAAATATAATCCAAATCTACAGACATTTTTAATATGTTCTAAGATTTTAAAGTTATCCAAAAATATCTGGATTAAATTCACAGATTTAGAATGAAAACATTTGGAAAGTACACATTATACAGATGTTAATTTGTTCCAAATGTTCTTGATGTGGATATAACGGTATCGCTCTTACTCATATCCATTCACCCCCGTTTAAGAAATCGCTAAAATATTTTTGAAAAACTTGCAATAATCGCACTTTTCAAGCAGAATTGCACATCAAAGTCAAAGGTAACACAAATATTTAGGTTTAATCGATAAATAAAAGTGTGTTTTGTAATGTGATAGCCTCAATAACGCAGCCAAGATGTTTTACTGTCGGAAAATTCCCTTTTAAAATCATGATATCTAATCGAGTATATTTAAACAGTAGTATCTGTACTTCTTGAGTAAAGCATGTGTACTTCTACTTGAGTAAAGGATGTGTACTTCTACTTGAGTAAAGGATGTGTACTTATACTTTAGTAAAGGATGTGTACTTCTACTTGAGTAAAGGATGTGTACTTCTACTTGAGTAAAGGATGTGTACTTCTACTTGAGTAAAGGATTTGTACTTCTACGTGAGTAAAGGATGTGTACTTCTACTTGAGTAAAGGATTTGTACTTCTACTTGAGTAAAGGATGTGTACTTCTACTTGAGTAAAGGATGTGTACTTCTACTTGAGTAAAGGATGTGTGTACTTCTACTTGAGTAAAGGATGTGTACTTCTACTTAAGTAAAGGATGTGTACTTCTACTAGAGTAAAGGATGTGTACTTCTACTTGAGTAAAGGATGTGTGTACTTCTACTTGAGTAAAGGATGTGTACTTCTACTTAAGTACAGGATGTGTACTTCTACTAGAGTAAAGGATGTGTACTTCTACTTAAGTACAGGATGTGTACTTATACTTGAGTAAAGGAACTGTGTACTTCTACTTGAGTAAAGGATGTGTACTTCTACTTGAGTAAAGGATGTGTGTACTTCTACTTGAGTAAAGGATGTGTACTTCTACTTAAGTACAGGATGTGTACTTCTACTAGAGTAAAGGATGTGTACTTCTACTTGAGTAAAGGATGTGTACTTCTTCTTGAGTAAAGGATGTGTACTTCTACTTGAGTAAAAGATGTGCACTTCTTCTTGAGTAAAGGATGTGTGTACTACTGCCTCTCTGCTCTCTTCCTACCTGGACCCTTGACGCTGTTACACAGGTTGACGGTGAGCTCGTCCACGATGTCCACCAGGAACTTGAAGTCGTTCACGTTGTACATGTGGATGTCGTCGGGGTCCGAGGCGATCGACCTCAACTCGCCCTCATCGGCGTTCTTCACACCTGAGACGGAGAAAGGTAAAGGAGTCAAAACTGTGAAATTAGAGCCTAAAATCAAGAAGAACATGAAATAAAGGACTTCATTTACAAACAGCTTCTTCTCGTTGCATTTTACAACTGTGATATTTCCATAAAGTCTTGTTAGTCTTTTAATAAATACCACCGTACCGACTGCGTACAGCTCGATGCCGTTGTCTCTCAGGCTCTGCGAGGTGAACACGATTTCGTCCTGAGACTTTCCGTCAGTGATCAGGATGCCAATCTTTCGGGCGTTTTCACGCATCCCCGCGCTGGTTTTGAAGTTATTCTGCAGGATGAAGTTCAGCGCCATCCCTGTGTGAAATAAAAATAAAGAGTTTAACAACCTCCAAACTTTTATCTATCTCTCTATCTATCCATCTATCCATCTATCTATCTGTCTATCTATCTCTCTATCTATCCATCTATCCATCTATCTATCTGTCTATCTATCTCTCTATCTATCCATCTATCTATCTCTCTATCTATCTTTCCTAATAAAATCAGCTTTTTGAGTACATCTTATCTTATCTTAATTTTCTCAGAGCAACAATATTTGTACATGTTCAAGTACAAAACATCTAACTAGTAATGTAGACTGCAAAAAAGTTCCCATACATTTTTGGGGTAAAACTCATAAAATCAACTTTTTGAGGGATGAAAGCATCAGTTCTCTTCAGCTAATAAGTACATTCCGTAGGATTAGGCCAGATTGGGGCCTCGATCTGTTGCTAAACGTACCTGTCATGGTGTTTCCTCCTTTGTACGGCAGTTTAGCGATGGCCTCCAGCAGCGAGGCCTTGGTGCTATGAGCGTTCAGGTTCCACTCAGTTTTTGGGTCTCCACTGTACTGAGCCAGAGCTGAAGCAGGAACAAAACACCAAGGACACAACAAACTATCTTTAGAATTAACTTATTTACAGGTTTTCAAATTAAAAAACATTTAGTCTTCTCGTCTGGAGGTTCAATGGATTTCTGAATGTGATTTTGGTTGTTAGCTTGAAATAAGGATTCTACGACATAAATACGTCAGTAAATACCCCACTGGTGAATTTAAAAACTGCGGTTGCTAACAAGTGTCTAAATGAGACGACTAAACGTCATCATGCCCAACATTAGCCTCCTTTAGCTTAGCGGTGGTGACGTGAAGTCATGTGACCGTGCTGTAGTTCCTTTATAGCCCAACATTAGCCTCTTTTAGCTTAGCGGTGGTGACGTGAAGTCATGTGACCGTGCTGTAGTTCCTTTATAGCCCAACATTAGCCGCCTTTAGCTTAGCGGTGGTGACGTGAAGTCATGTGACCGTGCTGTAGTTCCTTTATAGCCCAACATTAGCCTCTTTTAGCTTAGCGGTGGTGACGTGAAGTCATGTGACCGTGCTGTAGTTACTTTGTAGCCCAACATTAGCCTCTTTTAGCTTAGCGGTGGTGATGTGAAGTCATGTGACCGTGCTGTAGTTCCTTTATAGCCCAACATTAGCCTCTTTTAGCTTAGCGGTGGTGACGTGAAGTCATGTGACCGTGCTGTAGTTCCTTTGTAGCCCAACATTAGCCTCCTTTAGCTTAGCGGTGGTGACGTGAAGTCATGTGACCGTGCTGTAGTTCCTTTATAGCCCAACATTAGCCACCTTTAGCTTAGCGGTGGTTACGTGAAGTCATGTGACCGTGCTGTAGTTCCTTTATAGCCCAACATTAGCTTTTAACTTAAGAAACGTCAATCAAGTGGTGTTAATATGTGGAGATTATCCTGCTGAACTAAACATGTAAGTATCATAAAAGTTTGTTTTGTATTTTCTACAATAATCCAAAATCACATGGAGAAAAGCCATTGAACCAAGGAGATGCTGTCTTCAGGATCCACTCAGAAATACGACATCTCAGCACCACTTTATCGTGGAAATATTACCGATCTGGACTCTGTCAGGGCTGATGTTGAACACGCTGACCATGCGAGCGATGAAGCTTCTGATGGTTTTGAAGTTGATGCGCCCGATGCTCCAGGAGCCGTCGACCAGAAGCACAAGATCTGCTTGTGCTGTGCTTTTACACTTAGTGTCTGCAGAGAAACAGTGAGGAAGAGGGGGGAGGATAAGAAAGAGACACCTGGTACAACAAAGACAACCACCATGAGTTTTATATGAGGAGTTAGAGACAGATGTATGTGGGGAAAGTGAGAGGAAAATAGCATCACAAGTTGAAGATGTTTGCACCACAGACACAAATCACAATGATGGTACAACAGCTGGTATGTTTTGATGAAGTGCTTGCTGTCCTCTTCAAGCACAGCAAGATTATTTCAATTTTTTTACATCCAGCGGCGAAAATCTGCACACTTTTCTTCTTCGTGATATACGACGTTCTCCTGCACATTCCTGCTCCAGGCACCTGAAAAATGTCCGCTTGTCCTTTCTTTTCTTTTTGTCAGTGACACGCCCAGCTCTTAAAAAGCCAGACCCCTGTCGGTGCAATTGAAAACAGGTTAGGAGATCATCGATTTGACATTTTCTTTCCAGCAGCAGACCGCAGAAACAGATGCTAAAAAGGAACTCTGTTTGAGTTGTACCGACTGTCGGTAAACAAAACACTCATGCGTCCCTACGACATTCATTAATAAAAACACATGTGATAAACAGGCAGCTTTAAGAGGCAATCATGTGCCGCAGACCAGTGTCTCCAGTTCATCTCCAGTTCAGTGGGACGGTGGGAGTATAAATCAGCTGCAGAAAACCTGACTGGTTGTTTTTGTGCTGAAGCCAGAGACTACAAAGTCAGAAAGACTGATGTGTTTACTGACAGAGGAGGAGAGTCTCTTAAAGGGAAATGGTTTGAAAGAGTTCTCCATAGTGAGTGTTTTAGCTCGAGTACATGCAGTATTGAGTACCAACCAGAAGCTAAGCGACGCACAGCTGTGGACGTATTTAAGACACCTAAATCACTCAATATAAGGTCTCAATATAATAAGTGTCTCTACTTTAAAGAGTCCTCTCCTGCTGATGTTCAGGTGTATATCAGTATGTAGTGTCTCTACTTTAAAGAGTCCTCTCCTGCTGATGTCCAGGTGTATATCAGTATGTAGTGTCTCTACTTTAAAGAGTCCTCTCCTGCTGATGTTCAGGTGTATATCAGTATGTAGTGTCTCTACTTTAAAGAGTCCTCTCCTGCTGATGTTCAGGTGTATATCAGTATGTAGTGTCTCTACTTTAAAGAGTCCTCTCCTGCTGATGTTCAGGTGTATATCAGTATGTAATGTCTCTACTTTAAAGAGTCCTCTCCTGCTGATGTTCAGGTGTATATCAGTATGTAGTGTCTCTACTTTAAAGAGTCCTCTCCTGCTGATGTTCAGGTGTATATCAGTGTGTAGTGTCTCTACTTTAAAGAGTCCTCTCCTGCTGATGTTCAGGTGTATATCAGTATGTAGTGTCTCTACTTTAAAGAGTCCTCTCCTGCTGATGTTCAGGTGTATATCAGTATGTAGTGTCTCTACTTTAAAGAGTCCTCTCCTGCTGATGTTCAGGTGTATATCAGTATGTAGTGTCTCTACTTTAAAGAGTCCTCTCCTGCTGATGTTCAGGTGTATATCAGTATGTAGTGTCTCTACTTTAAAGAGTCCTCTCCTGCTGATGTTCAGGTGTATATCAGTATGTAGTGTCTCTACTTTAAAGAGTCCTCTCCTGCTGATGTTCAGGTGTATATCAGTATGTAGTGTCTCTATGTATGGCCATGTGTTTGCCTTTATAAAAACGTGTCTGATGTATTTCTAACAGAATAGCTGGTAGATATAAATATTTTAAATGTTTGCTATATTTTGAATATTTTCACAAGGCTTTCTGACGTTGAAGCCGTTATCTACGTTCCTTCTAAGCCTGCAGACATTTACATAAACAGTAATTTTACCTGGCGGAGCCGTTTGTGTTATCTTTGGTGAATCAGAACTAACTGTATAAAGCACACATTAAAACTAACTAACTAACTAACAGATCAGGACCGCTTGAGACGGGCGACTGCTTTGTTCTTCGAGGTAAAAATTCTGTTTTTGTCAATGGAGTCTGGAGGTAGGTAATGGCGTCAGATCCACTTTCAAAACGGGCCATCTGACAGCGAGGTAAAGCCGTGGAAATATGTTTTAAATCCACGTGTTCTTAAAGCCAACAGACTCCTTTGAGAAAAGGGACCTCGCAGAACAATAGAGTCTACGGTCTAAAATAAGCTTTGATCAGTGACTCTGGTAAATCTGAACTAACCGTTTAAGACACCAAAGGCACACAAGCAACTCATTTTTAAATCACTCTTTTTGTCTTTGGAGTCTGGTGGCTTTGAAGAAACATAGATAACGATCTTCAGTTCTCACGGAAAAGCAGGGAAAATACTGTAAACTTAAACTGATATTAATGTTTCTAGGCGTCTAAAAGACGTCCACAGCAGTTCAGTGTTTAGCTTCCTGCTGGTACTCCTTTCTGTTTCTCTCAACTACCATCTACAGAAGATAAATACACAACGTGTAGAGAAGTCCTTCAGACTAGCTGCACCTTCACCTGCTTTGAGAACACTTTTATGATCAATCATTATAAAACATATCATATATATTATTCTGAAATGGACCAATCTGCACAACGACTACTTTCACTGTCTTTCACTATATTTAGATGAGAATACTTTCTACTTTCACTTGAGGAACATTTTGAATACAGGACATTTACTGTAACAGAGTATTCCTACACTCTGGTACTTCTACTTTTACTCAAGTACCAGATCTGAGTACTTCTACTTTTACTCAAGTACCAGATCTGAGTACTTCTACTTTTACTCAAGTACCAGATCTGAGTACTTCTACTTTTACTCAAGTACAATATATGCGTACTTCTACTTTTACTCAAGTACAATATTTGTGTACTTCTACTTTTACTGAAGTACAATATCTGAGTACTTCTACTTTTACTCAAGTACAAGGCCTGAGTACTTCTACTTTTACTCAAGTACAATACCTGAGTACTTCTATTGTTAATAAAGTACAATATCTGAGTACTTCTACTTTTACTACAAGCTCTGAGTACTTCTACTTTTACTACAAGCTCTGAGTACTTCTACTTTTACTACAAACTCTGAGTACTTCTACTCAAGTACACGATCTGAGTACTTCTCCCACCTCTGATATTATGAGCTTCATCAATTTGGTTGAATCTCAACCTTAAATGTAGAAGTTGTTCCTCTTTACGATTATGTCCGTTTGACGGTGATCACATTCAGCAGAAAGCTGTCCACGTTAGTCGACTTTACTGAAACATCCAAACACCCACTGACCATAAACCAGCTGTCCTTCAAACACCTGTCTGTGTATTCAATGTAAAACATTCTAAAGGGAAGTTAACCGTGTTGAATTTTAACATGTTGATGGTACTGATCAGAAATCTAAGAGCATGACCTCTTTGCAGACAATCAGCATAATGGAGTTAATGACTCTGGTAAAGAATCCTCTTGGCCTTATCGAACATTAGGCTTCGCACACGCTACCAGTCGCAGCTGTGGAGACATTGGTATAGTTGTCTCTTTGTAGGACACTGATTTAAATTATTCTTAAACTATGAATTCTTGTTATGATATGTATGTAATTTGTAACGTCTTTTATCTGGACCCTGAGTCTGTAATAAAGTTTTCATTCATTCATAATATCTAATAATAATAATAATGTAAGCGTCTTTGAGCATTAGGAAAAGCGCTATACAAATCCCATGTATTATTAATATTAATATAACGTCAACTAAGTCCAGGGCTTTCACACTTTGTTCAAAGCACCAGCAAAGGAACAAAGCATGACGTGTACAAGCTAAAGTGTGTGCAGCGTGTGAAGGACCGTGCCAGAACATATGGAGCTGTCGGAGGTCTGGATCTGAGCCTGGGAATATACTGAGAAGAACCTCGTGGAAAATGTTCCCCGGTTCTGCTCCACATTACAGAGAAACTTTTCCCAGGGTCAGCACCTCCTCTGGGCCTCACGAGGAACATGTTCCTAACGGCATACATCCAGAATGCAGCCCTGCATCATTACAGATGCACAACTGAGGGGTGGAAAGTACTCAAGTGTAATGCAGTCTGAGAGTTTTGTTCTCATGCCACCTTCTACTTGTACTCCGCCATGTTCTGCATTAGTTATCCATTACTTTATATATGGAGTTTTACAATGTTTAAGTACTGTACTTAAGTACATTTAAGGGTACCTCTACTTTATTTGAGTGTTATATTGTTATACCACTTTCTACTTGTACTCTACTACTACTTTACTGCATCCACTTTATTTATCTCACAGTTGAAGTATATCATAGACTGTGTTGTATGCAGTTGCAGGTTCGTATTAGTATTCTGTTCCTCGACTGTGACGTTTCCATGTTGCCTTTGCAGACTATTTACCGTGCACAGGGAAGGGAAACCCCAACACGCAGAATATGGGCTCTTTAAGGTTTTTGCAAATAAAAAATATGAAGAATTTAAAAATTAAAAATTAAAAGTTTGCATAAAATGTGAATTTCTCGATGTGAATATTTGTTGGTTTTCCATTTGAAATATGATTGCATTTCTCACATCTAGTGATGCAATATTTACTAGGATAACAGTCACTAGGGACACTTTCATTCATCTGTATTGAATCTGAATGAACCTGATTATACTACAGAACTTTAGAGGTAACAGAGTTTTTTTACAGTGTGCTTTTAGTACTTTTTACCCGAGTAAATGAAACCTTCTCCTCCTCTGCACACTTGCAAGCAGAGCCGAAAGTATAAAGATAGGAAATATCTACTTTTGCATGAAAGCATTTGCAGTTTAATAGCTTTTTGGAAGAGATATATGTTTGTGGCTACGTCGTTTAAACATGTAAAACGTGAGTTGGTCAGGGAACGCGTTCTGGCTCTAATTTACGTCGAACCACTCCTGGTTTTTTAAAAGGGATTTTCTTGGGAAAGTCCTGAGTGTCCTCTTCCAACCTGAGAGCAACATGCTAACAAAGGTATCAACTGTAGCTGTGAACATGACAGGATGTGTGATGACCCAGAAGAGCATCAGGACTGCTTGAGGCAGATGATAGCTATGTGATGAACATGATGACTCAGCCTCTATGGAGAGAGACATCAAGCATGCTCATTTCTGACGTGGAGCTAATCTGAAGTAAACATTGAATACTGCTTTCTATTCCTCCATCTTGTGACTGTGTGACTCCCTCTCTGGATATCAGCATGTGAAGGACACTGCTTAGGAACTAGTGATGCTCTGTATGTGATGACTCCTTCCCTTCTGGAGAGGATCACAGATACACGGATCAGAGGCTGAAGCTCTCAAGCCGGGGACCAGGGAGATTTTACTAACACATTGGGATCGGAGAGCGTCTAGTCTGCAGGCTGCTCTGTGTGAGAATGAGTTTTGGTGCGGTGGAAACATCGGCTTTTACCGAAGGTGTCGACGGGAGGAGAGTCGGGATCGTCCATCAGGGTGGTGTTCTCCTGCCCCGCCAGAGGAACACTCTCCCCTCCGTCAAACATCCCAAACACGGCCACAGCGTACTTCGTTCCCGCCCTGAGGGAAGAAAGAAAGTAAAAAAAACATAAATCTATAATGTGAAAAAATAAGCTCCTGGTATTTCAAATGGCTGTGAAGTTAAATAACTTCTTTTATTGGACCTGCATAACTTCAAGGTCTCCTAAAAAAAGAAAGAGAGGAGATCTCATTCAGGAGATTTCTACCCAGAAACTCAGCTAAATGCTGCCGTGATGAAACTCCATATCATGTTCCAAACCACATCAAGGATCCTCTCTGAAACAGGATGGAGCTCTCTCTCTCTCTCAGGTTTACCACGAGGTGACTTCCTTTTGATTTCCTGCTTCTTCACACACACTCTCTCCAGCACAGGTTAGCTCTGAGTGCTAGCATGCTAATGGGAACACAGACCATATTACTTCCAGAACAGTCTCATTGTTTCTGACAGCAACGTTTCTGATTGGCCCGTGGGGGTAAAGCCCACCCACATTTTAGTAATGTCGTAATGACGCTGCAAATCTGGATCAGCTCCGTAGTTCCCCGTTTTTAGAGATGTGGGTACGGAGGAGAAGAGAGAGGGGTTTGTTTTCCGACACATATTTATGTCAAAAGGTGCATTTTGCATAATAGGAGATCTTTAACCAATCTACAGGAACCTTGTTAGAGAGTTCACGTTCAAGTTGTTCATAATATTATTTTGCTTAAAAGTGCAAACATTAAAACACACCAGGATAATATGACCCTGTTTCAACAGATGTTGTTCATGAAACAAACACATTTCACATGATGTTCTACTTGAGAGTAATTCTGTCTGAGTCAAACTGGCGTTACACCTCTGTTCTCAGTCCAGACAAGGGAGAATAAAACAGGAAGAGACAGTGGATCGTCACGATGCTGCCAGGAAGTTAATTTTAAAAAATGTACAGTGCTTCACTTCAGCGGAGTCCAGGTTGTCTAAGTATGTTCGATAGCCTAAAGCTGGCATAGCATGAACTGCCAACTCACTTGCTATTTAAGTTAGACACACTTCGAGTCTTTTAGTTTCTGAGAAGCTCAAAGACTATAGCCATACAGTTATTTCTGAATAAAAAGCACAACAATCCTACAATCCTAGTTATACCCAGCTGCTGGTAAAGACACCAAGGTAAGCGACATATGTAATTGGTTATCCATGTTGAATTAACCACAGGTAATAAAGGCTTAACCTGTTTAGCCCTAAGCCTGTTTTTCAGGTCTCAGGGTCGAAAATGACATTTCCAGAACAAATGATCATATCTTCCCTTCTAAAGGGGTTACATTAATAATATTTGTTCTCAAAGTAATGATGAACCTGTGAGTTGGATGTAGAAAAGTCAGAATCAATATAGATGTTTTTTTATTTTAAAGAATATTCCGATTGTACATGGTAAAAAACTGTAAATGATAGTGTCCGTACAAAAAATATTTTGTACTTATAGTGAAAACTACCCTTGGATGATGGGATAGTCGACTAAAAGCTTTAGGAATCCAAAGTACAACATGCCGTACCCTGTATCAGGATTGATGCAAAACAAGTGCAATTTGACCTTTTTTAGAGAGATTAAGCAAAAAAAAAACACTTCTGGGGTGATTTGGGTGGATTTTCCATATCTCTTGTCCCCCTTTGCCGATGTTGCTGATTGACATCTCTTTCTGACCGTTAGAGCCAATAGAATCGAAGGGGAATCTCCCCACACACACACACACATGCTAAAACAAAAAGGTGGGGGCTTCGCGCATGCAGTTTTGCATCAGAGCGAACCTATCTCTAGCTCTGACATCTGGAAACGGAAAAGCAGGTTTATTTCTTATGGATTATCAGAAATCTTTTCAAAGGGACACAGACACATTGGATTAACCTATGGATTAACTTCAGCAGCGTTGTTATTGTTTTAATGCCATTGAAGACCACTTTTGACCAGACTACGACACAGGTAAGCCATGTTAGCGTTTTTAGCTACCTAGTGCCACATGTTTTGATGTCTGTTTTTGTTTATAAAGTCACGATTTCGTATCATTGAGTGATAATGTCTGTACCCATCGAATCAGTTAGATGAGTTTCTTCCCGTTACATGGATATAAAACATTCATAGTTTATTACATGAACATGCCCTCAGACACTGTTTCCTGCAAGATGTTGTGGGAGGGCCCCGGTACCGGGGTCTCTCAGGCTTAACAGGTTAAGGGTCACCTGATAGTGGCGTCACTGGTTTACAAGTCTCAGATTCCTGCCGTCCAGACTACAACACAGTCCCTGATTTTCAACCATCGAACCCTTCTCTAAAGAAGGCATGACCTTTTTCAGAATATTTAAACATCTAGTAGTTCGAAAAAGCTTACCTAAGTTCCTCTAGAACGATGGTGTTATCGTAGGGACCGACTAGGAGCTCCCCCAGGTCGATATCATTCCCATCGGGGTGAAAGGTCACCTTGTATCCCTTCACTTCTCCGGGAGATGGATCCCAGGTGACCCTGAAACTGGTCTTAGTGGGTTCTGAGGTCTGAAGGTTCCTGGGAGCCTTGTAGGGAGACACTGAAATAAAAAGAACCCGGGAAGAACTTCAGGACAAACTTGTGCAGATCAAAATGTAATAAAACTCCATTGATTGGCAAAGGTTTGGAAGGTCAGCCAGTCCACATTCAAGCTCATCAGTCCATAATGCAATACCTTGAACCTGATTGGTTAAAGAAGCCCAGTGCCATGCCGTGTGTTAGTAATAATAGCGTGTGATTGAGCGTGGGTTTATCAACTGTGGTTTTAGTGTGCTGGTGCTTCTTTGCAGGGTTAAATAATATTCATCTTAACAAGTCGTTTAAACTGGAAGTCAGTCTTAAACTCTGGCACAAAAGGGGATACAAATCTGCAACTTGGACGACCTAATCATGTTTGCGTCCAACAAAGCATGAGTTGTGTTATCGTTTCTCTAGAAAAAAGTGACAAAATTGTCCGACAAGCCAAGGTTCTCCATTAGTTTTGCAATAATGACATTTACTTGGAGATAGCAAGGAAGCCAGTTGAGGTCAGAGTCCTTAGCCTGACCAGAAAGGTTGGATTTTGGGGGAATTTAAACACACTTTCCTGTGTATGTCAAAGACAAATATAGTCAAACAGTTGAGAAGTGACCCTAACCCTAATCCTAGTTAGATCAAAGAAACACATCCATTGGGTCACTGACTTGAACCAATATTAGCCCAAAAGTTAAAGCGAAATGTTTTATTTTTCTACCTAAAAATGTGTTTCGTATTACTGACATTTCATATGAAAAAGTCCTTCAAGGTCAGTAGAGATGAAAGTCTAAATACTGACTCTAAAAGTTTGATTTTGTGGGAATCAAACACATTTTCCAACGTTAAATGCAGTCAGATAAAGTTGAGAAGTGACCCTAACCCTAACCATAACTGAAAACAACACATCCATTAGTTAGTCTTAGACTTTCTGTAAGTAGAACCAATATAAGCCCAAAAGTTAACCTGGAAACATCTAATTTTGTACCAAAAAGTGTCTAAATCCTGACTATAAAGTCATAACGTTGATAGTGACCCTAACCCTAACCCCGGTCAAATAAAGTTACTACACACAGAAGCAATAACAACACATCCATTAGTTATTCCAACTTTCTATAAGTAGGATCAATGCTAGCCCAAGATGTATGGTACTTTTAATGAAATACCATATACTTGTAGCTGGTTAATGCTCCGTGACGTTTAGGCTATTTAACGTGAGTTCGAGACACTTTTCGATATCGGAGCTACTGGTTCTGCAACAACTTTCTACCCAGTAGCACTCGCCATGTACTCTAGATGATTGGGGCTGGAGTCTAACCAATATTTGGGTAGTGAGAGGTGGCATGGCTGCTGTGGAAACCTGAACAACTAGTTTGCAATCAGGCACCATCTCCAAACCAGACCTGGAACCTTCCTCTGTTTCCTAAAGCGTTGAAATCAGACCAACGTTTCTACCTCTACATCATCTGCAAGATTTGGTAACACTTTATATTAAGGTACACATATTCACCATCAACTAGTTGTCAATTAAAATGCATATTAGCAGTATATTGTCTCTTTATTAGTCATTATAAAACACGTATTAAGTACTAGGCCATTAGTTAAGAGTTTTTCCTTAATAACCCTCTAATTAGTGCTTATTTATTGTAAGTAAGGACGTTGTTGTACGTGAGTTTCGGTCTTAATATGCTTTGCTCAATATCTCCCATAATAACACCTAACAAATATGATTACTATAAGTTTTTTTTATAAGTTTTTCTAACTCAGAATATGTTCCCTATTTTAAAGTGAAGTCTTGTTCATTTGTACTGTTTCTGATTTGATGTAAAGCGTCTTTGAGCATCAGGAAAAGCGCTATAAAAATCCAATGTATTATTATTATTAATATTATAACCAATAAGTTAGTAGTCTGACTCCATTTTTTTTATATTTTACTATATATTTTTAACTATTTTTTATATTTTTCTAGTTCTCTACCATCCATCCATCTTCTCCCGCTTATCCGTGGTCGGGTCGCGGGGGTAGCAGTTTCAGCAGAGAGCCCCAAACTTTCTTTTCCCTGGCGACATCAAACCAGTTCTCTACCTGTGTTTTTAATTCTTGTTTGTATGCACCACGATACCAAGTCAAATTCCTCGTACGTGTAAACCTACCTGGTAATAAACCTGATTCTGATTCTAGTTCTAATATGCATGTTAATAAACAACCATTTGATGGTGAACATGTGTACCTTAATCTAAGTGTTACCCAAGTTTTAAGAGTGAGCTCAGGTTCAAACGTCTTGTTTGGGATGTTTCGTGTTTCTGCGGTGTGCTGTTCTGTCAGAGGGTTGAATTATGGACCAAAACGTACGTGTCGTTCCTACTCCTTGCCTTGCTTTTCCTTCCCCTCGCTTGTAGATGGGGTTCACGGTGATGGTGTAGGTGGTGGTGGGCTGCAGACGCTTCATGACGGTGGAGCTGCTAGTCCCGGGGACCTTCAGGAACATTTCTTTCCCCCCGCCAATCGGAGAGTACTTCAGCCGATAATGCGCCACTTTTCCCGGCGCCGGCGTCCACGAGACTCTCATGGATCGCTCGGTCTCCTCCGACACGGCCAAGCTTTTACCGGCAGCAGACGCTGAGAACAGAGGAAAAGAAATATATATTATATTATAATGCCAACATTTTTGTATTTTTAAATGTAATATAATATTTTTTCTAGGTTTTTTTGTAGTGCAGTAACAGGATGTGTGATATCATTTATTTATCTATTTATTTAATGTATTATTTTCTTTTCTTCTCGACCCATATATTTTCAATAATATATACACATATATATATATATGTATATATATTTGAGTGTTTACATGTATTGCCAATATTTAGATTAATTTAAATCTTAAATAATACTTTACAAATATATTCTTTGCAGGAAAATACATACAAAAATATATATATTTTACCCCATATTTAGCCTTTTATGAATATTGTGCTTCCTGTGATTTGAATATTGCACTTCACCATACTGCAATGATAAAATGTTGATGTTTTCTTACCACACTTACACTTCATTATTATCGTTAACCTGTTTTGTATGCACATGATTATATTGTACACACATATTATTTTAGGGGCTGTTAAACTTCCATAAACACACAATATATTTGATATATTTCAGTCCGGTTTTAAAGCGCTTCACAGTAAGTGAAGTCTGCCCTTCTAAGAGTATTCAATGACCTCCTGGTCACTACAGACTCTGGTGCCATCCTTATGCTCTTAGACCTCACAGCTGCCTTTGATACGATTGACCACTCCATCCTTATCTCTGGTCTAGAGCACTGTGTGGGTATCAGGGGCACTGCCTTAGAGTGGCTCAGGTCATATCTGTCCAAGAGATCTTTCTCTGTTAGGCTTGGTGAATTTGCATCTTCTTCTGCCCCCTTATCCTGTGGAGTTCCCCAAGGTTCTATTTTGGGGCCCATTTTATTCTCCTTATACCTTCTCCCCCTTGGACTAATGTTTAGAAAACATGGCGTCTCCTACCACCTTTATGTGGACGACTCCCAAATATACCTACCCCTAAAACAATAACACCAGCTCTCTGATGCCCCTGGTTGACTGTCTTAATGACAGAAAGGCCTGGATGGCGCTAAGCCTTTTAAATATAAATGAGAGCAAAACGGTGATGTCCCTTCCATTGACCTGGGTTCAACCGTATGCAAAACCCACGGTCACTAATCTGGGCGTCAAAATCGACAGTCCTTTTAAATTGGATAAACAGATAAACTCTGTGGTTAAGTCCAGTTTTTATCACTTGAGGCTCCTGTCCAAAATTAAACCGGTTTCATCCTTTTTAGACTTTGTGCGTGTAATTCATGCCTTTGTTTCTACGCGTCTTGATTACTGCAATACACTTTATGCCGGCCTAAACAAGACCTCGCTGGCACGCCTGCAGCTTGTACAAAACTCTGCGGCTCGGCTGCTTACAGGAACACACAAGCATGAACACATCACACCTACTCTGGCTTCCCTCCACTGGCTTCCTGTCTATTTTAGAGTTAATTTTAGATGTTATTGTTTGTTTTTAAATCTCTTAATGGGCTGGCCCCAGAGTACATCTCTGACCTCCTACAGGTGAACACCCCCTCAAGGGCTTTGAGGTCGGCTGATCAGCTGCTGCTAGTAGTCCCTAAAACCAAGAAAAAGACCAGGGGAGACCGAGCCTTCTCAGCGGTAGCCCCCAGGCTCTGGAACGACCTGCCCCCACCTACCTATTGTATGTTTTATCGATTTGTATGCTTTTATTGTCTGTCCATAGCTTTTATGTACCTTGTATTAATTATTATGTGTGCCTTTTATCTATTATTGTAATATTATATTCTATTATAATGTTATGTTTGTTGTGAAGCACTTTGGTAAACCCTCTGTTTTTAATATGTGCTATACAAATAAAGTGGATTGGATTGGATTGGATATCCCTCCGTAATGTGTGTTTAACTGCAGGCATAAATGTTGAATAATCCCACCAGCGTCATGCCAAGACTAATTGGTTTTAAATTAGGCGTTCACTCAGAAATTATCTATTGGTGAGGAAATGTTAACCACATTTTCCCTCAGAAACAAAGATATGAAATCAACTTATTCCAATTATTCTGCAAGTTATTACAAAAAGAAAACTCTGCAAGGGAAAAATATGTAACTTTAACAATACCCAGGAACGTTTTTCAGACCGCTTGATTTTGTTTTATTGGCGGAAAGAAACATGGCATCCAACTTTTCAATGTGTTGTTGGCAAGCCCCCAGGAAGTGTGCCGGACTCTGTGCCCAATATTCGTTGTGTCCAAACGGCAGTAATGCAACTTCTGTATCAGTCCGTGACGTCACCCGGCCTAGAAATACTTTTTCCCATTGACTAACATGGGGAAAGAAACGTCTGTAAATCAGTGGATACTTTTTTTTAACTAAATAAACTACCCAGTACGAACTATTTTATTGCCCGAATTAGAATAATGCGGTCATTAAAGTTGTAAAATGCACTAAAAGCCGAATCTAGATTCATTTTCTTTCTCAATTCAGTCTAGTGAGCCGAGAGTGGGAGCTCGGGGCGGGGCTTAAGGGGCGCATGCTCTGTGAGCAGACATATGGTTATTTTGCTCTGACAGCCAGGCATGCTGGGTAATCTGTGACGTTTCGCTCTCTCAAAAGTTAGGCCATTTTGTCCTCATGCGCCAATGAGCAGCTCTCATAGGAAAGAACGAGTCCCCGCCTCCCGCGCTGTATCCAGGTCATATTATACATCCATGCCGGGGATTACAAAATAAATAGCTGGAGGGACAAAACACCCTAAAAATGTGTTTTATGAACTCATGAGGTTTCTACACATGGAGGAAATCAAATGTACTTTGGGTGGATCCTAGGTACATTTTCAGGGTTTTCATCCAAATTATTTTCTGTATTTTTATAGAAAAAACCCCAGATTTTTACAAGATATTTTGTTTATGTGATATTTCTACCCTTTATATTATTGGGGGGGTTCCTTTGTGCATGTTGTGCTTATTAATTATGTATTTATTGTTATTTATAATGACTTTATTTGTACTGTATTATTATTATATTGTTTCCTTTTTTATTTTGTTTCTACCCTCTATTTTATGGTTTATCTTTTTCGATTTATTTATTTGTAAGTGTTTGATTTGTCTCAATGTCGTCTTGCTGTGGGTGGCCTGTTTGTGAAGATTTACGCAATCTGATTCCTCATGTTTTACAATATAATAAGTAATGCGGTGAAGTTTCTAGGGTGTGTTTCTTCTCGAATGCAACGTGTATTCACAATACGTCATTCACTCGCCACACACACATTGAACCAATATCCCCTCACTCGTGAAATTGGATATTTCAGAGAGCGTTAAACAGCAGAACTATCAACACTTCAGCGTGACACTCTCATTTACAGTTTGAACATAATCAACAAAGAATGTCCTGATTAGACGCGAGAGAAGAAGAAGAATGTCTAATGTGTGATTGTGCAAGCTCTGAAATCCATTTTCTAACAAAGGAAGTATTGATTAGATTCTGGCTCCTATTTGTGTTGCATGCAGTTCCTAAACATCCCTCACCACCAACTTGTATTCACCTGTCCTGGGCTGCAGAAGGGATTTAAATGCACCTTAACCTCCAAGCTGTTCAGTAGAGCTGCTCTGTCCTTAATTTAAGTATTTGTTGAAGTTCTGTTGCATGCACTTATTCTTCTTTTATCGTTTAATGTAAAGCAAGTTATTACCAAGTTTTTAAAAGTGCCACATAGCCTTACTTATGATTAGTTAGGCAACTTAACCAATAGTGTATTTTGGGGGAATTCCCAACAGAAATGCTCCTTTTTTTGCACCCACAACCACGAAACCCCCCCCCCCCCCCCCAATAAATGGTGTATATTGCAGTTCAACTTGTGGGCTTGTTTGCACCGTGTTTGTGAATACAGAGGTGCAGGAATGAGTCCTTAAACCCTCCAAATGAGTCAGCAATAACTAAATGAGTCAGCATTTTGTGTTGACATTATCAGCAACAAATACTGTCCTGAAGGCTGGCCATCCACGCCATTACACGCTACTGTACCTTCATTAAGAATAGAGTGGTGCAGGAATGAGTCTTAAAACCTGGGAATGAGTCAGCATTTTCTGTGTTCTTACCGTCAGTGGTTTCCTGTCCAATGAGAGGTTCGCTGTCTCTCTGCTCGGATGTGGCGATCACAGAAACTTGGTAAAGCGTCTCCGGACTCAGACCCTCCAGAACGGTTTCGGTTTCGTCTCCCGGCACCGTTTTATCTCCGGCTTCTGCCGAAAACAGCGACTTCCACCGGATTTGGTACATCTTCACGTTCCCGGGAGACGCTGTCCACGACGCCTTGAAGCTGGATTCAGTCACGTCGCTGGTGACCAGGTTTTTAGGAGGGGCCACCTCTGAAAAACAACAAGAGAATTGTGCTTTTAGTTTTTGTTATTTTCATTCATTAGTTATGGAAGCTTGAACGTAGATTTTTCTTTTATCGCAGGACAAGTAACCTTGATAAGGCATTCCGAGACAAAAGTATTGCAGGACATAATTAACGTGTAACGCGAGGGGAAATCATGAGAGATATAAAATAAGGTCGAACGAAAGTCACCTGGGACAACACAGAACACAGACACAGAATGACACACAGAATGAAAGCAAAGGAGAATTTAAGTAACGTAGGACAAGGGTAACGTAGGACAAGAGTAACGTAGGACAAGACTAACGTAGGACAAGGGTAACGTAGGACAAGAGTAATGTAGGACAAGGGTAACGTAGGACAAGAGTAACGTAGGACAAGGGTAACGTAGGACGAAACTAACGATGTATGGCAGTTTTGTGTCTTATGAACGTAGATTGTTCTTGATATGATTATTTAATATTTGGTCAATTATGATTGTTTATAGATCTTCACGGTCACCTGTATATTTGTCTTACTTTCTAATTTCAATTTCGAGATGTTTATATTTTAGAATTGTTTATTTTTACTCGTTTAATTAGTTATTATGTGCAATGCCTTGTTTTGTTTTATGCTGCTGCGACAAAACATTCCCAAATTGGGATTAATAAAGTACATCTTATCTTAATTTATTGTTTCAAGGTATTTAGATTTTTCGGAGCAATAATTTCAATAGTTTTCTAAAGATAAACTCATCAATCAAATTCCCTAAATGTCCTCCCAGACACAAAACAGTTTCAATTTATTTCGCAATACTGACATTTAGGGAGAATGTCCTGAAGGAGAGTTCAAATAAGAGTCCTTATCCTGACCACAAAGGGATGATTTGATTCTGGGGAAATGTAAACAAATATTCCAAATCAACTTGAGTCGGATAAAAGACGATCAAGGAGATTAGCCTCAGTTGGATACATTACTGGATGCAATAAAACAAAGAAACACATCCATGAGTTTTCCAATGAATGGACCCAAAAGTAAATATTTCTTAAGGATTCGTTCCCTGACTTTGTGAACAATGGTGCCTTAAAATTCCCTACATTTCCTCCCAAAAACAGATGTTTTAAATCTCAACTGTAAGCCATTTGTCTTTAGTATACCATAAAGGCAGTGTGGTTGTTTTTTCTTGAATTCCTTCCATTATCTTAATTTTCTTCTCCTTAAACCAATGGAACAATTTTTCAATTTTGTAAAGTGGAAACTATTAAAAGGCCAGGGAGTCGACAGAAGAATTGAAGAAGTCTCCACAGCTATAAAGGGCAGAGACGCCTGGAGAACAAATGCAATATTTGAAATATTTCTGAAGACATTTCGGCTTCATTAGTGGGTTCAGAGCGTGCGGAGACAGGAGCCGAGGGAGAGGAGAGACATAAAGCATGTCGGGAACTCAAAGTGTCCGCGACGCCCACTAGAGGAAGAAATGTCTTTATTGGATTTTATTTATGGGACATCTTCATCGGTTCAGAGCTTCCTATATGTCATTTTACAGACATTTTATAGTTTTATCTTCTAGCCTCTAGAGACATAACTTCATAACTTGCTTTCTTATGGGTTATGGAATATGTGTTTTAATATCCCAATGATTTCAGTTTATTACTTTGGTTATTTCTGTGGTTTTGGCATAGAGGTTTTACTTGAAATAGCAGCAGTTAAAACGGGACAGTTTGGGTAAGCATTATACTAAGATTTATGCCAGTTATCTATCTTCTGTTTTCTCTTCTATATACGTTGTATTTACATATATTGTATCGTGGTCGTGATGGAAAAAAATATATATTATAAGGCCTGTTTCTTTCTTTTACACTGTATGTACAAATATGTATGGACAAACGTCAATAAGTCAACAAATACAAATAAAGATTCCTCTGTGATTTTCTTTAAATATCCAGTTTTAAGAAACTGGTATATTCTCTTTTTGTTTGTGCATTTCTCCGAGATAAAGCTCCTTTTGCGCAGCTTAACTGTTCTTTCTGCCAAAGTAATATCTTATAATGTCCATTAATCTCACCCTGACTCCAACTAACCCAAAACAGACCCTAAATCAACCCTTGTTGAGTTGATGGATGTAATTGAATCACATCGCTATACAAAAATGTGCTCACTCAGAAACTGCTTCGTACTGAGAGTTACATTACAAACATCATGACCTCAACTTTCTGATGGCTGCAGCTCACAGAAGCCAAAACCCTTAAAGATGTTTTAAATAAATATATGTTCCCCACCACAGGGGCTCGTGTTTCTACAGGCAGACATTTGGTCACTTTCCTATGCAGAAATATTTGTGAAAGATGGAAAAAGAGGAGGAAGAGGGGGGAGGGGGGGGCATGTCAAATTATAATATGTTCTGGAGTTATAGGAGGTGACAGCATGTACAGTGGGAAATAAAGTTTCCACAACGTGATGATTAGCAAAGAATATCACTTCCCGCTATATAATCAAGAAAGTGAGCATCAACTTGTGCCAATTGATACAGATCCTTAGAAAGAGAGAGGATAGGAAAGCACAGGGCTCTCCAATTATGTTTACATGTCGTAATAGATTAAAGCAGAATGAATATAACGATGAACGCAGGGTGAAAAGTCACGTGGAAACAAAGTCACGTGGAAACAAAGTCACGTGGAAACAAAGTCACGTGGAAACAAAGTCACGTGGAAACAAAGTAACGTGTAAACAAAGTCACGTGGAAACAAAGTCACGTGGAAACAAAGTAACGTGTAAACAAAGTAACGTGGAAACAAAGTAACGTGGACACAAAGTAACGTGGACACAAAGTAACGTGGACACAAAGTAACGTGGACACAAAGTAACGTGGACACAAAGTAACGTGGAAACAAAGTAACGTGGAAACAAAGTCACGTGGAAACAAAGTCACGTGGGAACTAAGTAACGTGGGAACTAAGTAACGTGGGAACAAAGTCACGTGGGAACTAAGTAACGTGGGAACTAAGTAACGTGGGAACTAAGTAACGTGGGAACTAAGTAACGTCGGAATTAAGTAACGTGGGAACTAAGTAACATAGGAATTAAGTAACGTAGGAATTAAGTAACGTGGGAACAAAGTAACGTGGGAACAAAGTAACGTGGGAACAAAGTCACGTGGGAACTAAGTAACGTAGGAATTAAGTCACGTGGAAACAAAGTCACGTGGAAACAAAGTCACGTGGAAACAAAGTAACTTGGGAACAAAGTCACGTGGAAACAAAGTAACGTGGAAACAAAGTCACGTGGAAACAAAGTCACGTGGAAACAAAGTCACGTGGGAACTAAGTCACGTGGGAACTAAGTCACGTGGGAACTAAGTAACGTGGGAACTAAGTAACGTGGGAACTAAGTAACGTGGGAACAAAGTCACGTGGGAACAACGTCACGTGGGAACAAAGTAACGTGGAAACAAAGTCACGTGGAAACTAAGTAACGTGGGAACAAAGTAACGTGGGAACAAAGTCACGTGGGAACAAAGTCACTTGGGAACAAAGTCACGTGGGAACTAAGTAACGTGGGAACTAAGTAACGCGGGAACTAAGTAACGCGGGAAGAAAGTAACGCGGGAACAAAATAACGCGGGAACAAAGTAACGCGGGAACAAAGTAACGCGGGAACAAAGTAACGCGGGAACAAAGTAACGCGGGAACAAAGTAACGCGGGAACAAAGTAACCCGGGAAGAAAGTAACGCGGGAACAAAGTAACGCGGGAACAAAGTAACGAGGGAACAAAGTCACGTGGAAACTAAGTAACGTAGGAACTAAGTCACGTGGAAACAAAGTCACGTGGGAACAAAGTCACGTGGGAACAAAGTAACGTGGAAACAAAATCACGTGGGAACTAAGTCACGTGGGAACAAAGTAACGTGGAAACAAAGTCACGTGGGAACTAAGTCACGTGGGAACAAAGTCACGTGGGAACAAAGTCACGTGGGAACAAAGTAACGTGGGAACAAATTCACGTGGGAACAAAGTCACGTGGGAACTAAGTCACGTGGGAACTAAGTCACGTGGGAACAAAGTCACGTGGGAACAAAGTCACGTGGGAACAAAGTCACGTGGGAACAAAGTAACGTGGAAACAAAATCACGTGGGAACTAAGTCACGTGGGAACAAAGTAACGTGGAAACAAAGTCACGTGGGAACAAAGTAACGTGGGAACAAAGTAACGTGGAAACAAAATCACGTGGGAACTAAGTCACGTGGGAACAAAGTAACGTGGAAACAAAGTCACATGGAAACAAAGTCACGTGGGAACTAAGTAACGTGGGAACTAAGTAACGTGGGAACAAAGTCACGTGGGAACTAAGTAACGTGGGAACTAAGTAACGTGGGAACTAAGTAACGTCGGAATTAAGTAACGTGGGAACTAAGTAACGTGGGAATTAAGTAACGTGGGAACAAAGTAACGTGGGAACTAAGTAACGTAGGAATTAAGTCACGTGGAAACAAAGTCACGTGGAAACAAAGTCACGTGGAAACAAAGTAACTTGGGAACAAAGTCACGTGGAAACAAAGTAACGTGGAAACAAAGTCACGTGGAAACAAAGTAACGTGGAAACAAAGTCACGTGGGAACTAAGTAACGTGGGAACTAAGTAACGTGGGAACTAAGTAACGTGGGAACAAAGTCACGTGGGAACAAAGTAACGCGGGAACAAAGTAACGCGGGAACAAAGTAACGCGGGAACAAAGTAACGCGGGAACAAAGTAACGCGGGAACAAAGTAACGCGGGGACAAAGTAACGCGGGGACAAAGTAACGCGGGGACAAAGTAACGCGGGGACAAAGTAACGCGGGGACAAAGTAACGCGGGAACAAAGTAACGAGGGATCAAAGTCACGTGGAAACTAAGTAACGTAGGAACTAAGTCACGTGGAAACAAAGTCACGTGGGAACAAAGTCACGTGGGAACAAAGTAACGTGGAAACAAAATCACGTGGGAACTAAGTCACGTGGGAACAAAGTAACGTGGAAACAAAGTCACGTGGGAACTAAGTCACGTGGGAACAAAGTCACGTGGGAACAAAGTCACGTGGGAACAAAGTCACGTGGGAACAAAGTCACGTGGGAACAAAGTCACGTGGGAACAAAGTCACGTGGGAACTAAGTAACGTAGGAACTAAGTCACGTGGAAACAAAGTCACGTGGGTACAAAGTCACGTGGGAACAAAGTAACGTGGAAACAAAATCACGTGGGAACTAAGTCACGTGGGAACAAAGTAACGTGGAAACAAAGTCACGTGGGAACTAAGTCACGTGGGAACAAAGTCACGTGGGAACAAAGTCACGCGGGAAACAAAGTCACGCGGGAAACAAAGTCACGCGGGGAACTAAGTAACGTGGGAACAAAGTAACGTGGGAACAAAGTCACATGGGAACTAAGTAACGTGGGAACAAAGTCACGTGGGAACAAAGTCACGTGGGAACAAAGTCACGTGGTAACAAAGTCACGTGGGAACAAAGTCACGTGGGAACTAAGTAACGTGGGAACAAAGTCACGTGGGAACAAAGTCACGTGGGAACAAAGTCACGTGGGAACAAAGTAACGTGGGAACAAAATAACGTGGGAACAAAGTCACGTGGGAACAAAGTCACATGGGAACAAAGTCACATGGGAACAAAGTAACATGGGAACAAAGTCACGTGGGAACTAAGTAACGTGGGAACAAAGTCACGTGGGAACAAAGTAACGTGGGACCAAAGTAACGTGGGAAAAAAGTAACGTGGGAACAAAGTCACGTGGGAAAAAAGTAACGTGGGAACAAAGTCACATGGGAACAAAGTAACGTGGGAACAAAGTCACCTGGGAACAAAGTCACCTGGGAACAAAGTAACGTGGGAACTAAGTAACGTGGGAACTAAGTAACGAGACAATTTCCTCCTATCCCAAACTTAGACTTGCCTGATTACAACATCACGTATAGCATCCAAAATTGACCGGCATTACAAAATATTGCATGTATACATCATACTTTTGAGAAGTTAAACACCAGTAGCTGTTTTGGATCGCGGGGAAATAAATATCTCTCATATAAAGTGGAGAAATAACCAATGCTCATTCTAGTGCTAATGGAGATCCTGATAAAGACATACTGTAAAGACTTTTAATTTGACTGAGAAAACACATCAAACTTTATGTTGCTTTGGATGTGTTTGACTTCATAAATGTGCAAGTATTAGTGTATTTCCGTGTGTGTTTTCAGAGCGGACGTCACTCAGTCTTCACCACAAAGACGCCGCTGCAGCCGCCATTAGCTCGAAGCCACTGCCAATTTGTAGCTGCTTCAAGGAGGGCTGTCTCTCAAAGCTGAGAGCCACGTCTGGAGGAGAATAACAGCCACAGGCAGTCTTCAGATGCAGAGTGGAATATCTGGCAGTCTGCGGACCTCAAATGCACTCAGACCTATTTTTCCAGAATCAGTGAAGAGGCAAATCTGAACAAAACCGCATGAAATGTAATGATATTTCCACTGTTCTGCATCCATCTATCTGAACAGCTTTAGAGAGAGATGTTCAAAGTTTCTTGCCTGGTTTTTCAGACAAAGCAAATCCATGTATGGAAATTTGAAGACGCTCTCCAAAATGTTTAAAGTCGGAAAATGTGTTTTTTACATTTAACAAAGCAGATCAATATATGGAAATGTAAATAAGCTAAGAAGGATTGTTGCATATAAAAAGCCTTCAAAATACATGTCCGACTATCGCATAACTTTGTGTAACATTGTCTCTCCACACTGAATCCATTAATGCATTTTACTGTTCCTCTTACAACCCAGCTTTGTGCTCAAAGACGAAGCAGACATTACTACTGAGTCTGATGTGTGAGACTTGCAATCTTCCCATGTTTTTAAACAGAAAACATGTGTTATGGTGTAATGTACACTGGAAATGACGTGCAAACATAGCCGACAGCAAGAAGTAGTCTACTAATAAGTTGTCAATAGCTGTTTTTAACTCCCTAGCGATCTCCCTCAAGCCAGCTGCTTCCTTATTTGGGGTTTGTAGTCAAAGATAGTCATAAACGCCTCATTTCAGTCATTCCTAATGCATTGCAACGTGAGTGACTACGATAAACAGAAACAGGAAGTCCGAAAGAAACACGAAACCTGTGTCGCTTGCAGCCAGAGGAAATTCCAACAAAAAAATGCAATCAATTATATTTAGTAGCTGACACTTGTTTGCATTTGGGAATTAAAAGATGGAGTTAAATATGCAAAGTTTCCATTTAGTAACGTCACATCATAGGTGTCCAAAATCTAGAAGTCCTGCTTAATATCAAAGTGTGTTGGTTCTTTCCAAATGAGTGTGGACTTGGTGACAAAAGGCAGATGCAGAGTCTTTACAGTCCATCAGCTGCAGACAGGTTTACACTAACGAGCGGAACAGTTCTCATTTATACAAATGTCATTGGGCTTTATCCGTGGATCTGTTTGACCGAATCTCCCGGGAGCATTTATACGGTAATGTTTGCCCTGAATTACCTTTGATTTATCTCCCAGAAAGCATTGCAACCTGCTGCTTTTTTTGGCACGTGGGAGAGTTTTCCATTTTAACTCTTATGTGGTCGTAAACAGAAATCCGCTTGTGCCCAGACACACCTTCATATGTGCTCCTACTGTACAGCAAAGGCTTTTACAATAAGAACGTGTGAGCTCACTGGAGTTTAATAACGCTACAGTATCAGGGCAGTTTTCCACCGGTTCAGCCCTGCATGTGAGAGAAACAAAGCTATGTCTGGAGGCATTTGCAACACAATGCAGAACTGGACCTTGAACGCAACACGGTGGAACAAAAATGCCCTGTCCTGTGCCAGTAGGGAAACATCTGAAGCAATTGGGAAAAAGGACACAGAGGAGGTTTTGAATGCACGTGGACAACACTATTAAATTCCAGGCAAGCCTTTACAAGCTGGAAGGAAAATCTAAGAAAGAGAGACAAGAAATTAAGAGACGGGGAAAGAGAGGAATTAGTAAAAATACGAGGGTAGATGGGAAAGACATCAGGTGAGAAACAGACACATAAACGGAGACGGAGACATAAACACAGGAAGACAGAAATAGGAATGAGTCAGTCCTCCCGACTCTGAGCTGCATTCCTGTCCGGTCTTGCTGCGTCTCATCTCTACCTGCTGATGTGTCCACTTCTACTTTTACTCTCACTGTCTGTGCCTTAAAAAGCTCTCCGCTGTGTGAGAGGCAGTGAGCAACCGTCACCGAGGGCCACGTACAAAAACATATACGAGTGATACAGGAGCTTCGGATTGATTATAATAAGGGGAAATATGAAGGGTGTATTTGTGTATATTGGGCTTTTTTGTTATCAACTATATATATTGTTTATTTAACCAGGTAAAAGACTCGTTGAGATTAAAATCTCTTTTCCAAGAGCGACCTGGCCAAGAAGGGCAGCATGAACGAAGTTACAACAGATAAAACACAGGCAAGACAGGCAGACAAATACAGCTGTAAAACACAAATAAAATGGCACGTTAGCCAGTCAATATGCGAAGTAAAACAAACTATTAAAAATCATTAAAAACCGGCAATATTTAAAACGATTTTAGGATATACGAGCACTCACATCTACCAATGGTGTCGTGTTCTCTGTCCTTTAAGATGGAGCTGAATTCCCCCATAGTGAACTAAGATTTGTTTGAAAATGTTTCCAATTTCAACTGACTTAATTTATTTGAAAAGTGGGATTATTAACACATGAATACTACTGTGTAATATACGTTTACATATATGTTTAAGAAGTACAAGCACAAGTTTCATTTGTGGGACGTGAGGGCCGCATTTGGCCCCCGGGCCGTAGTTTGTACACCTCATCATAAGAGGGTTAGGTCTAACCCGATAGCATCGTTAGCCCTTTTACTGCATCACTGATATGATGGATGGGATTTGAATCAACCCTTCTTGTTTTTAATCGTCACTTTTAACCGATCCTGAACCAGCACCTCTCGCCCTTCTCGGTCCATACTTGAGTCCTTTGGGGTTCGGAGGCCATTGCACCAAATCATGACTGTGTTCAATTAATCAAATAGCAAGTGCAGATCATTACAGAATGCTCTCTAAAATTAACGGTAGCTTCTTTTTGCCACTAGTTTATGAATTAGATCGTGTAAGAAATGCTACATGTTATTTATGGTGCTGTGAGACCCGGGAAACCACTATTGCTAACATTATGTAGCCGAGGTGGCTAGTATGAAAACTGTTCAGCGTGTCTTAAATCTAAGAGCTCCATGTGGTACCATAAGAGCGTTTTGCTTGGGACACACTCAAAACAGCACATGTAAGTACAAGAAGTACACGATTTGAAACACAGGTGTTTATCACGACTAGAATGAACCCTGAAGAAAACCAACCCCCAATGGCGAAGAGAAAGGCCAAGAAACTCAATTTTATGACCAAGTGTGCTGTTCCTCCAGACATTATCCAGAGATGCTACGGCTTTAGCTGCAGGCGTCAGTGTGACAGGAATGATGTTTGCAAAGATTAGGGCCGAATGGTCTTAACCAAATTGGTGTGCAGGAAGGGCAGACAAGAGCTAAGAAAATAGGGCCCAGATGGTAAAGAAATTGATTATATTTCACATCGCGCCTTTTTCAAACGACATCTTTCATCTCCTTCCTCTCTTTGCCTTCTTCTTCTGTGTTTATTAGTCCTCTCCTGTAGCAATAAGCCTCTCTGGGGATTGAGAGTCACATCAAAAAGAAAGCCACGTTCAAACATTAACCTGCCTCGAATGTTTGCCCTGTTTGTTTTTACAATCGGGTTTTGTAGATCTACCAGGACTTATTCATAGCAATTAGAGCAAACCTCAGACATTAGCTGTGGTTGTTGCAGCCATAGCAGAAAAGCATAAAGAAAATCCCTTAATCCGTGGGATCAGCGGGTCTCAGCTGCGTGCCAGAAATAATAACTAGCTTCAGGACTTTATTCTACGTGTCTGCGTTCGCTGCGTTGCCAGATGTTAGATGTAGCAGAAAGATATCTCTGTTTATTCACTGTATCTGGTGGAACGTGCATTACTCATCACTTTAATAGGAAAGTGTTGCTGTGCTTTTGAGGTCATACACTCACACGTTATGCAGAGATGCATCTTGATTAAGAAAGAAATACAGAATCTGTTCCTTCAAGCCTGGAATAATCTGTATTTCTATGAACAATAATGAAATGACTCCACATGAAGGGAAATTGTTGCTTAAGATTAGCAACCAATATGGGAGTTCTTTGAGTTTTTTAAGCCTCTTTTAGCTCCTAGTTTTGCTTCAGTCACAGTGTTTCCAGCAGCAAACAACCTCTAATAAACCCTAAGCATACTTCCTGCTCAGCAGCAAGGTTTTAAGGGTGCGTTCACACCTGCCTTGTATAGTCCGGTTGAATCGAACCCTGGTGCGTTTAGCCGCTTGGTGCGGTTCATTTGGGTCGGTGTGAACACAATCCGAGACCTCTGAAGTGAACTAAACAACCGGACTCTGGTCCGCTAAAATAGGTGGTCTCGGAGCGCTTGCTTGCGAACTCTGGAGCGGTTCATTGCTGGTGTGAACGCAGTCCGCACCAAAACATAGGAAGCGCAGTATTTACGTGTCACAAGAACGCGGATGTGTTCAAAAATCTTTAGCGAAAGAGTCTTTCAAGACATCCGCGGTTGTTTAGTGAAAGAGTGAAGCAGAATGAAGTGTTGAACAGTGTCGTGTAAAGTAAAAATTCTCCGTCAGCTACATAAAAGTAAGAACATCTGTCGTCTGTGAAACCTCCTCCTTACTGCAGAACGTCTCTCATGTGTTAGAATGTTTTTTAACGGACGCTGTCTGATTATATAATCATATGCACGGCTGATAGTGTCTGTTGATCTCCAGATGAACAGCAGCATGAGAATAACCTGGCGAAAGTGCCGATGCTCCATGGCGGAGGCTTCGGTAGAAATTGCCGGGATTTGCGTTTGTACCCCCTTAATGTCTGACCAATGGTTGAACAGCATTTCCATGCACATGACTTGTGTTTAAAGTGTATAGTCCGTTTGAGTTTTGCCAGTGTGAACGCAAACCGAACCTTCTGAAAAATGAAACAATGTAACAAACTGTCGTCTGGTGCGCACCAGAAAACGGACTATTAGGTGTGAACGCACCCTCAGAGACAAGCTGGTGAAGAAAGGGAAGTATTTAGCAGCTAGAGAGAAAAGCAATTTCTGTATAAAATGAATATGTTCCTGACGGGAGGACTAGCAAGTTATACCGAGCACGTTAGCATCTTTTAGCATCTTGTTTTGGTTTTGGTACACATCTAAGGTCTGGTTTAGTCTCATTACCAAACAGCAACCATACACAGTTAGAGACCGGCTGGCAAAGAAAGTAAGTTTAGCAGCTAAAGAGCAAAAAGTGTTTATCAGGAGTTTGTGGAGACCAAGCCAGAGCTAATAAAGGGAGGATATGAGACTCTTAGCTGAACACTAACTCTGGCTTGGTGTCTAACTGCTTGGTTTTTATGAAACGCATCACTGTAGAAATTGGAGGAGGAGTTTGTTTTTCAACGTCTCAAACTCTGTCAGCGCCTTTCTGCTAGAAAGAGATTATATCTGAACAAAGGGCCTCATTTTAAAGAGACTCTGAAAGCTTCAGAGCTCTCTCTTTCTGTCCTGATCCATTTTTATGAAAATGAGCGGACCAGATTTTGGCCATTTTATGATGTCATAACGATGTTTTGTCTGAGCCAATCACCAAGCAAGGTACCCCCCCCCCCCCCTTATCACCTGAAACTCCTCCTAGAGCCGTGGTTCTCAACTGGTCAGGCCTCGGGACCCACTTTTTCCTTTGTCAATAAATCGTGACCCGACATTTTGAACCACTCAAATCTATTCAACAGAACATCGTGCTCTAACATATACGCTTTCCAGCATACGATATTAATGAAAGTGAAGTAGAGTGCATATATCCCTTCGCAGAACTGAAGAATGCTTATAAAAAAGGTTTAATGAGAGGATGAAATCAAAGCTGAACTGTATCCCATAAAAAGGCACACATGCTGAAACCCAACCCCAGCAGGGGGTCCGGGGGGATTCTCAGAAACAGGCTCTGGATATATCTGAGACCTGTGATATATTGATGAAAACAGTATAATAGGGGACCTTTAAAACATGAAAGGACTTTCTTACCTTCTAGCGTGGTTCCTCGTCCCTCCAGAGCGTCGCTCATGCCTGACGGGTATCTGGCGCTGACGGAGATCTCGTACTGGGTCCCCGGCTGCAGGTTCTTCAGGAGCGCCGCCCTGTTGTCTCCCTTCACCGTCACCTCCTTCCTGGGGCCGCCGGCGGAGGGTTGGTAGGAAACACGGTACTGCTGAACACTTCCAGGAGCCGGCTCCCAGGAAACCTTCATGGAGGAAACGGTCTCCTCGAACACCCTCAGGTCTCGAGGTGAACCTTTGGCTGGAAGGAGAGGAAACAAGGTCAGAAAATGAAGCAGAGAAGAGAATCGGAATTGAAAAGTCTGGTTTTCTCGTGTTTATTTCTTGATCTTGACATGTTAAGCTTGCTTTCTTGAGAGATAAGATAAGATAAGATGTACTTTATTCATTTTTTTGTTGCAGCAGCATAAAATAAAACGAGGCATTGCACATAGTAACACATTAAAATAGTAGAAATAAACAATCCTCAGGTCCCGAGGCGAACCTTTGGATAGAAAGAACGGAAACAAGGTCAGAAAATGACGAGAATCGGTATTGAAAAGTTCAGTTTTCTTGTGTTTATTTCTTGATCTTGATAAGCTAGCTTTAATGAGAGAATCAAAAACGTACGATCGTGTATAAACTTGCTTTCCAATTCTCACATTGTAAGTGACCAACAGCGCTTCTTCGGAGATGGGATTGTGTTTTGGACAAGAAGCGTTACTTAAATCGTACTGTACTACATTTTTGTTTTATAAATAAAATAGTATAAGTACAGTCATACTTCTTTGCAAATTCTTGGTCACAATGTTCCTGGAAACCATGACATTTACCATTAAGAAAACTGATAGTAAAAGATAGGACGTAATGGATAATGGTTCTTAAATGTCCTTGACCAAGACTCTGAACCCCCAGTTGCTCCACTAACTTAAATCGTACTGTACTGGTAAAGTATAACTACATTCGTATGTCCTTGTAAATTCAATATCACATTTTCCTTGAAATAATGTATCAAGTAGAAAGAAAACTGATAGGAAAAGATATAACGTAGTGGTCTTCTTTTAGTATTTGACTGCTGCCAGCGTCTGAAATGCCTTCGAACGAGACTCTGAGTTAGTCAGAGAGCTCCAGTTGTTGCACAGTAGAAAACTGGGAAGCTCCCAGGATCTGATTTAGTGTAAGTCGGGCACGTTCAAACAATTCCCCTTTGAAAAGAATTGTTAAAATAAATGGGTGACTCATTTGCCCTGGTGTTAACGCCTAGTGCTGAGTGTTTTATTGTTGGATCGGCCTTTGTGTATTTTTCCTACTTAGTAATGAAAATGTCAAGGATTAAAAGTGAAATGCACTTAATGTCCCCCAATAGTTGTCAGAAAACGTGTGAAGTGATTCCTCGCGGCTGCTGTAACCTCTGTGTCACTTCAGGACTCGTGGAAAAGACTTGCATCG
Organism: Chaenocephalus aceratus; assembly: GCA_023974075.1. Classification (NCBI taxonomy): domain Eukaryota; kingdom Metazoa; phylum Chordata; class Actinopteri; order Perciformes; family Channichthyidae; genus Chaenocephalus; species Chaenocephalus aceratus. The sequence goes on from JAMFTG010000074.1 coordinate 226,676, forward strand.
ATTCATACTTCTCAGATACAGTCATGACACGGTAAACATTGTAATAGGAATAATATCGTAAGCCCTATACGGGGAGAACCATGAATCCATCTGAGAGCCAGCTGGGTGTTTCATGTCAAAGAGGTGCAAGCTGGGATTAATACTACTGCCTCTTTTTATAAACCATCACAAAAAAAATCCACCTCAGACGACAAGCAGCTGTTCTCCTGTCTGAGGAGAACTCTCACTACTCGGAGAAATGCTGTTGCCATGGATGCCGGGAATATATAATATTTATTTGGCTCAAGGTCGATGATAATATGCTTCCTCCCGGACGCTCTGAAGCTAACATGTTCCTCCAGGAGATAATATCTCCCGTCAAGAGTCAAGAAGAGAAAACTCCTACGCTCAGAGGAGGAAGAAGTACTCAGATTGTGTACTTGAGTAAAAGTAGAAGTACTCAGATCTTGTAGTGAAAGTAGAAGTACTCAGATCTTGTATTTGAATACAAGTAGAAGTACTCAGATCTTATACTTGAGTAAAAGTAGAAGTACTCAGATCTTGTAGTGAAAGTAGAAGTACTCAGGTCTTGTAGTGAAAGTAGAAGTATTCAGATATTGTACTTGAGTAAAAATAGAAGTACTCTGATCTTGTACTTAGTAAAAGTAGAAGTACTCAGATATTGTTCTTTAGTAAAAGTAGAAGTACGCATATCTTGTACTTCAGTAAAAGTAGAAGTACTCAGGTCTTGTACTTGAGTACAAATAGAAGTACTCTGATCTTGTACTTAGTAAAAGTAGAAGTACTCAGATCTTGTACTTGAGTAAAAGTAGAAGTACTCAGATATTGTACTTGAGTAAAAGTAGAAGTACTCAGATCTTGTACTTGAGTGAAAGTAGAAGTACTCAGATCTTGTACTTGAGTGAAAGTAGAAGTACTCAGGTCTTGTACTTAGTAAAAGTAGAAGTACCAGAGTGTAGGAATACTCTGTCACAGTAAAAGTCCTGCATTCAAAATGTTCCTCAAGTGAACGTAGAAAAGTATTCTCATCTAAATATAGTGAAAGACAGTAAAAGTAGTCGTTGTGCAGATTGGTCCATTTCAGAATAATATATATATATGTTTTATAATGATTGATCATGAAAGTGTTCTCAAAGCTGGTGAAGGTGCAGCTAGTCTGAAGTACTTTGTAGACTGCAGGGTAGCTGGTGGAGGTGCAGCTAGTCTGAAGTACTTTGTAGACTGCAGGGTAGCTGGTGGATTTACTCCAGGTGGAACTAAAGTCTGATTCCACACTTGGTTAGATTGATTACCATCATTCATCCACATCTGTGAAGTAACTAGAGGTATTAAATACATGTAGTGGAGTAAAAGTACAAAGTAGCTTAAAATGGAAATACTCAATTGAAGTACCTCAAAATGGTACTTAAGTACTGAGTAAATGTACTTTGTAACTTCCCACCCTTGCCTACTCTTCCCTCTTCTTTGTTTATGACCACCGAGTACATCTTGGCCGGCAGCTTGCTGTGCTTCTGTCTGTTTTCCATTCCTTCCCCTGTAAGGCAGATCTGAAGCACGATGGGTGGCAGCTTGTACTAACACCGCTAAAAAGTGAGGAGGTCAGAAAGGTTTGGAGTCCTGGCACTCCCAGGCCACGTAGGAATGAAAAGCCAACGCCAAATGGCAGATGACGACCTTTAAAAAAGCCAAATAGAGTCACTCAAGATGTCAGAAAGACGTCGCAGTGATTTCCACCGCGGTCTTTGAATGACGCAGATAGATGGAAACACAGCTTGCACCCAGAATGTTTTCATCATCCATCATTTCAAAGGTTTTTTTTGACATAGTTTGAACTGTCCCAAAGCACAAACAGAGGCACCTGTTGTGGATCAGAACCGGTGACTCAACCATTACCTAACCAGCAGCTCAGGTTTCAGAGATCAAACTTCTGACCCAACATCTTTTGAAGGTTTGGAACAAAGACTCGCCACCTTTTGGAGTCATGGCATTTACTATATTTGCATCACAAAGAAATAATGTTTTAAAGATTTTGTGAAACCTGTTTCGACTGGATCTTGGTCAGTGATTTGGCTTATTTAAAATGAATACATCTGTACGTTTCTTGTTGTTCTGAGTTTGTATCTTGATGGTTTTTGCACCTATTGTATCTCACTTTGGATAAATGCGTCTGAACATGTAATATAATGCACAGGAACCTTGTTGTTGGGACACACTACAATCATAAAATTAATTCATAGCTCAACATTTTGAATTTATTTTTGTTAGAAATTGTGTTTCTTTTGTATTTCCGCAAGTACATTTTTTTTTTTAAATTTCAAAATGTTTGCACATGAAAAACATGAAATATTGAAATGCCTGTCAACCATGTGGAATATGACCTATTTAATTTAATAAAGATAATCTCAAACAGCAGTTTGTTCTCTCCTAAAATACATATTATCTATGTATTACAAATTAAGTTGTTTCTAGATATACTTTATACCTTTTTATAATGCCTAACATTATCCTTTTTTTTATCACATTGGCGTAAACGGACCTCCCTACTCTTGCTTGTTTAGCTTTTATACATTTTGAGTATATGCACTACATTTTAATCAGCTTTATTGACAATGGGGAAACTGTTATCACTGCTAACACTTGGATAAAGACAGGAAATGTGCAAAAAGAGTCCTAAAATGGGCTAATAGCCCAACATTAGCCTCCTTTAGCTTAGCGGTGGTGACGTGAAGTCATGTGACCGTGCTGTAGTTCCTTTATAGCCCAACATTAGCCTCCTTTAGCTTAGCGGTGGTGACGTGAAGTCATGTGACCCTGCTGTAGTTCCTTTATAGCCCAACATTAGCCTCCTTTAGCTTAGCGGTGGTGACGTGAAGTCATGTGACCATGCTGTAGTTCCTTTATAGCGCAACATTAGCCACCTTTAGCTTAGCGGTGGTGACGTGAAGTCATGTGACCGTGCTGTAGTTCCTTTATAGCCCAACATTAGCCTCCTTTAGCTTAGCGGTGGTGACGTGAAGTCATGTGACCGTGCTGTAGTTCCTTTATAGCCCAACATTAGCCACCTTTAGCTTAGCGGTGGTGACGTGAAGTCATGTGACCGTGCTGTAGTTCCTTTATAGCCCAACATTAGCCTCCTTTAGCTTAGCGGTGGTGGCGTGAAGTCATGTGACCGTGCTGCAGTTCCTTTATAGCCCAACATTAGCCTCCTTTAGCTTAGCGGTGGTGACGTGTTTTATACTGTTGTCTTTTCATTTATTAAAATCAAAAGTAGTTGGAATTCCTTTCACACTTAATGTATAATATCCTGCTTTATATTTTGTTAATGTAAACTTGTTTTTCAAAATGTATATTGTCTACTTTTTGAATGCTATTTTATTTCTATTTGAGATTTTTACATTTTGGATTGTGTATTTCTTGTCTTTTAACTTATCTTATGTATAATGCCATGTATTTTTATGCTGCTGTAACGCAACCAACCACCAGATCAATAAAGTACTTCTTTTATTTTTATCTTTACCTTCTTTGGTGGTGCCTTCAGTGTCCAGTGGCACTCCGGAGCTGGATGTGTATTCAGGCGTGACGGTGACGCGGTATTTGGTTTTAGGCTGAAGTTCCTGCAGCACGATGGCCGTCTCTCTGCCAGCGGTGGTCATCTCCAGCCTCGATCTCTCGTCACCTACAGGTTCGTACGTCAATTTGTAGCGAGTGACGTCTCCTTGAGCCGGCTGCCATGACACTCTGAAGCTGTCTGTCGTCTCTTCGGAAACTCTCAGGTTCTGCACGGAGCCTTGTTCTGCAACAAATATTAAAGAATTACGTTAGCATTACTGCTGGTGCAATGTTAATCCATGTTTGTAGCAATGTTAAGCTATAAAGTAAAACTATACCATAAACTAAACTATGGTTACATGACTTCACATCGCCCATGCTAGGCTAATGTTGGGCTATAAAGGAACTACAGCACGGTCACATGACTTCACGTCACCACCGCTAAGCTAAAGGCGGCTAATGTTGGGCTATAAAGGAACTACAGCACGGTCACCTGACTTCACGTCACCACCGCCAAGTTAAAGGCGGCTAATGTTGGGCTATAAAGGAACTACAGCACGGTCATAACTTAACAACTTTTAGTCATCTCATTTAGACATTTGTTAGCAACCACTGTTTTTAAATCCGCCAGTGGGGTATTTACTGAAGTATTTTATGTTGTAGAATTAAAATCTCTTCAGCTTGTGTTAACCACAGACCTTATTTCAGGCTAACAAACAAAAACACATTCATAAAAACCATTGACTTCCAGACCAAGGGACAGGAAGTGGTAAAATGCTGACTCATTTCTGGCTTTTAGGACTCAGGATACATGCACCACAGTATTTGCAAGCTTAAAAAAAAGTATACATACCTTCTAAAGTGGTCTCAACGCCGGTCACAGGAAGGCTGTTCCCTTTGTTGTACTGAGCTTGAACGTTGACTTGGTAGCGGGTGAGAGGGGTGAGGTGAGGGAGGACAGCAGTGAGAGTTTCTCCGGGGATGGACATGGAAACGTAATGCCCGTCAACTCCGTTTTCCGGCCTGAAGCGGACCAAGTAGGACTCGACATCTGTGGCGTCCATTTCCCAGGCGGCTCTGAAACTCCTGGAGCTGACCTCAGAGAACGAGAGGTCCCGAGGCTGGGTCAGGCCTGCAGAAAGTGGGGGATTATAAGGTTTAAATTAAGGTCAATTCAGCAATATTTCAACTGCTTATTCAAAAAAACACCCATACGAACAAATTCTAAACTATATTTCATCTATGGAATAACTGAAATGATGAGCTGAAATACTGTGCAATCTAAACTAAAACAGTTAATTAGAAACCAGATCCTGAATGGTTCTGAGCAGGACATGTGAACTCATGCTTGCTAATTCTTGTCGTTTTAAAATGTATTTGCTTTTGTTTGCTTTGTAAAAAGGAATGATTTGTTTAAATCAATGACTCAAATATCACGGATGCTGATGACGATGACCTGAACTTGTATTTTCATGAACAATGTGCGCTAGAGGAGGACCAGAAACGTTGTTAAGCTTCTTCTTGCCCCTTTTGAACATGAAGGAAACTGAGAATATATATTTTTATTTGTTTATACCTTACACGTTTTTTTTATTTGTGCTTCTTTTTGTTATAATTATTCAAATATGTATTATTATTATTATTTATTTTGTTTCTAACATGTTCAATAAATTGACTAATGAAAGAAATACAAATTAAAAAACAGTGTGCTTTTGGAAAACCCAATAAATACATTTTGAAAACACCATGAAGCAAATCAAGAAAGGTTGGGATGATGATTTGTGATCAAGATGGTACTTTTTATAGAGACAGTAGCATCATGAATTATCCTCTGCTTTAGTTGAGTTTATATGGCACATCTTAATGTGCGTAGTGATGTTAGAGATATATATGGTTTAGGAATCAAGAGAACCAAAGCAACATGTGTTAAGCCCCTGTCACACTGTCCCGAAATTGACACCCGATGGACACACGAATATGGAATTGTGAATTTCGCACGAAGATGGCCCCGAACCACACACGAAGGCAACATTTACATTACATTTAAGACGTACAACTGCAATGAAAGTACCAAAAACAATTATGTTAAAGTACTATGATACTGTACTGATATCTTCAGACTTTGTTCATCACTTTATCCGTCTTTATATGTAGAAGATATTACGTTTTCTCCGTAATGTTGTTGTTTCCATAGCAACAACAACTTCCTGTCAACTCGCCTTCAAAATAATATATTATGTCCTTTTTAGTTTCACAGAACACAAATTGGGTTATTTACATAATATGTTTACATGATTTTGTTGTGCAATAAAACAACCCGATGGATACACGATAAAGGACATTCAAATTCGGCTGTGATCGTAGCAACATCGGGCCGTTCGTGAGGGCATCTAAGCCATCGTATGACCGCCGGTGGAGTTTCTCAGGCTCCGGCAGCAACTTCGTGAGCGGTGGCAAAATCTTTGGCATGCCAAGGACCTTGCGAAGGTTCATTTTCGTGTTGAATTCGTGTGTCAATTTTGCCCTTCGTAAGGCCATCGTGAGGGCATCTTGTTATCATCGGTGCCATCGGGCATTCGCCCCGATCAGAGTGAAGGCAAATGCCCGATGGCATCGATGATAACATGATTTGACAAGATGCCCTCACGAGTGCCTTATGAAGTTGCCGCTCACGAAGTTGCTGCCAGAGCCTGAGAAACTCCACCGGCGGTCATACGATGGCTTAGATGCCCTCACGAATGGCCCGATGTTGCTACGATCACAGCCGAATTTGAACATTTCCTTTATCGTGTGTCCATCGGGTGTCAATTTCGGGACAGTGTGACAGGGGCTTTAAGGACACATATTTAACATCTTAATGCCAACTAAATTATATCTTCTGTATCCATAAACAAGCCAAAAGCCAGATTTGTACTTCATATAAAATCAATGCTCTCTTCAAAACTTCCAGACTCCATTGAAAAAAACAGGGATTTTTCTGTTTAAAGTAGATCGGGTAGAGCTGTGTGGTGCAAAGTACAATTACTGTTTTAGTGAAAGGAGTCTGGTGGTTTTAAACAAAGGATAAATAATGGTTTCATATCCCCGACACGCAGGGCTGTCTGACAGCAGGGACAACATTCTTAAAGCAGCGTGGACTTCAGCTAGTATTTATTTGTTGTCATGGTAAATGGAAGCCAACACTTTATGTTGGTTAAAAGTCTGTTTGAACTGTGGAAAAACTACAAAGACTTCCTTCAAAGAGAGAAAGCAAATGAAGGAATCCAGAGGGAAGACGTGCTGACATACATGCTATTTAATTAAGATGTATAATAATCTACAAGCCGTCTGACAGCTCCATCTCTCAAACAACAGGAGGGGGGGGGGGGGGGTTGCTGTGAAATCCATATGTTGGCTTCTGCACACGTCTCTTTGTTGACAAGTCATTATTATATAAGAATGATATAATCGGCAATCAAAGCTGGTGTGAGTCACACTCTTCTGGCAGACCTATTGGCGAAGTTACATGTAGAGTAATTTATAGTTTTGACTCTAAGTGGGTTAAAAAGTGCATTTGTGAGGAACTCTTGACTACCAGATGTCCGGGGGTTGGATAATGACTTCAGCGCGGAGGAGGATGCATTTCAAAGTGTTGCTTACGGACACGTGACGGGCAGCAAAGAAATCTCTCTACTATTTGACCCAGTTGTGATACTTCCACATGCAGGAACCTCTCTCTGCCCTTGAAAGATCAAAAAGCCGAACATGTGTTAAACATATGAGGCGAAGAGGAGGGGGAGGGGGAGGTGGAAAAAAGGGAAAGTCACTCTTGGAAATGTGACCTGAGAGTAATTGTGAGCATGTGTTGGTGCCGCTCTGTATTCTCCTCCACAGAGTATCGTCTGACTGAGGCAGTAATTAATTGTTCAAATGTTGGTTTGATCACTTCAAATGCTCTAAATTAGTGGTGCACGATAATTATCGGCCCGATATTAGGAATGATGACGTCATCTCGATAAACCCGATAAAAGTATTAATATCCGATAATATACAATATATTGTTTGGGTAAAAGAAAAGAAAAAAGTACTGCGGTGTGGGTGGATTGGGATGAGGGGCGCTTGTTTTTCTCTCGGCTCCTCCCGTTTTGCCAGCGCTCCCTAACTCATGCCTGGCTGTGACGTAAACGGCGTGCGGCCGTGAAACCAGGACAGTAAACAAACATGTCGTCGGTAGTATGGGACTATTTCAAAGTTTCAGAGTTAGATAGTTTGCTTGCTATTTGTATTAACACATGCAGAAGTTCCACGAGGAGGGAAAAAGGCAATGAGCTATAATACTTCCAACCTGATGAGTCACCTGAAACATCGCCATGGCTACGATGGTGTGTTAAAAGCGTACGAAGACGCCTGCGCTGCTAAACTAGCGGCGAATCCAAAGCCAGCTGCAAAGGCACCGGGGCTTTGACCTATCGATGAGGCTTTTGAAAAAGGCAAGAAGTTTATTTGGGAAAATAAATATGGTCACTTTGAAGAGTCAGAGCTGTTCTTGGCTTTGTTTTGTTCATAGTAGTAATGCTCATGTCATTTGCTCACTACTAGTCTCTTACCACCAGGTGTGCAAAAACTACAGGTACATTTAATATATATATATATTATATTATTATCGGTATCGGTATCGTTCTTGAGAAGCAGGAAGTTATCGGTATCGGTTTCAAAAACCCAATATCGTGCATCCCTACTCTAAATCATAACAGGTAATTCTCACACTTAAATTCCCAGCACTTATGAAAAGTATTTATCAGTCTTCACAGCACAAAAACATTAAATAAAGTACATTTCTTATTATCTAAAAACGGTTGCAGCTGATCAGGTTTGATGAAATATGCTGAGAAACAAACTGAAAGTAAATATCAAAGAGCTTAGTGTTGTTTGTAATACATAATTATGAGGAAAACGGTTAAGACTTTGAGATTTCTATGACTGGAAAAAGTTCTTCTTACTGATATTTAGAAGTTGAGTAAAGTGTGGTTTCATCAGCATTGAGTATACATTCAAATACTAGTCAAATGTATTAGCTTTCAATATGATTATTTTCTGATCTAACCAGAACATGATGCGATAAATACGTAATCAATGATAAGAAATCAAAATAGATCCAATGTTTCTCTGCAGATTGCTCAAAAGAAGTTGAGTAAAGCGCGCTATCATCAAGGACAAAGATATTTACTTTCAACATGATTATTTTCTGAATCAAAACCAGAACATAAATAAGTAATAAATGACCAGACATCAGAATAGATCCAATCTTTCTCTGCACATTTCTCTGAACATCTTGAGTAGAAAGCATGGTATCATCAGCATAGAGTATTGAAGCAACAGTACTTACGTCTTTGGATGATGTTTCGTAGTTCTTGCTCGATCCTCAGGCAGATGGACTGCGTCAGCTCTTTGGAAATCCTCGTGAAGGCATCAAAGTCGTCCACGGTGTAAACATGTGTCTCCGCCGGCTCGTTGGCGATGGCCTCCAGTTCGCCTCTTTCAGCATCTTTAACGCCCACCGCAAATATCTCCACATCGGCGTTCCTCAGTTTGGTGGCCGGATTGTGGAAGGCGTCGGAGGATTTCCCGTCCGTGATGAGGATGTTTATTCGAGGAACGTTTGCTCTCGCTCCTCTGTTGGCCTGGAAGATCTTCTCTCTCACGTAAGTCATCGCCCTGCCGGTGTTTGTGGATCCGCCACGATACGGAAACGATCTCACCGCCTTCACTACGGCGCTCTGATCGTGGTGGGTGTTCAGGTAGAATTCGGTGTGAGGGTCCCTGCTGTACTGAACCAAGCTGATCTGGACTTTATCTGGTCCGATGTCGAAGGAGGTAACCAGCACCTCCAGGAACGCTCTCACTTTGGCGAAGTTAGCCAGACCGATGCTGTAGGAACCGTCGACGAGGAGGACCACATCGGCTTGGACATCAACGCCAAGGGAACACTCTGAGATCAGAAAGACACAAGACAAGGTTTGAATTGATTGGCTTCAAAGAGAACACATTCAAATCTGGCTAACGCTTGTGTTATAAGACCTTTTACCCTTACTGCTCAAAAAGTAAAAAAAGAGGCACAATGATACCTGGAATATTGTTAAAGGTTGTCACCAGTGATGGGGTCGTTACTCAAAAAAAGTAATGTATCACTCATTACTTTAGCCTATAGCCAAAACTTAAAACTTAGGCCTACATGTGCACATGTAACATAACATATAACAATTACTATTGCAATAAGGAAGACATAACACAAGTTAATAACGGGGACAATTAAGGTTTTTGCTGCTTGTTCGGAGTCGGCAGTTGACTAGACTAGATGGCTCAATGATACCTAGAATATTGTTACAGGTTGTCATTGACTAGATTCAGTGAGAACACATTAACATCTGTCTAAAGCTTGTGTTATAAGACCTTTCCTCAGGGTGTTTTAGAGAAGCAACTGCTAGGCTCAATGATACCTAGAAATTCTAGAATATCGTTATAGGTTGTTATTGACTAGATTCAATGAGAACACATACAAATATTTGTGTTCATGCAAAACAAGCTTGTTTCACAGATTAAACAATGCAAGCATACCGAGTATAAGCATGCAATCGAGTTAACCATGCCGTATTCCTTTAAAATAAAACGATAACTTCTTTTCTTGAACTGTGAAGACTTTGCAGAAACCCTCTTAGTGTCCGACAAACTTCCATTGTGTCAGAAAATGCAACAAAAAGGCCAGTTTGGAGATTCACCTCCACTATTTCGTACTCACCCAGTGACACTTTAACGAGTTGTGTTTTCTGCATGAGGGTCAGAGGCTCGCTGGGCATCAGGCCGTTCAAAGCAAACAGATTGATCTGGTACTCTGTGTCTGGGGAAAGATCTCCGACCACCACCTGGGTCTGCGTCTGACCAACGTGGAGCTCCTGCCGTTTGCTTCCAGCCATCATCGGAATCATCTGAACCTTGTATCCCGAAACCTCTCCGATGGAGGCGTCCCACATCAACCGCAACGACTTTGAGGCGACTTCCAGGATTCGGAGGTTGGACGCTGGCTCAACAACTGCCAAAAAATAGGAATTATAGAATGATTAACTCTCATTATGCGATAGATTTAAGCACATTTGTCTCCATTGTGTTGGCATATAGCAGGAGAATCTTAAAGGCTTGATCATTTGGCAAAAACATTGTTGTTTGCTTAAAAAAAACTAGGAAAATAAGCTATAACATTTATTATTATGACATATCAATTATCAAAGTTATTATTATATCTATATCAATAAGGAGTAGTTATATATCTCAAAAATATGGCAAGAGTTTCATGAGGAGCTTGAGACCTCCAGGACTTGGAGGGTGGCTCAACAACTGCCAAAAATAGCAATTATAGAATGATTAACTCTCATTATGCGATCGATTTAACCATATTTGTCTCCATTGTGTTGGCGTATAGCAGGAGAAACTTAAGGGCTTTTTATTCTGCTTCATAATAGACGAAAACATTGTTAAAAAGCTATGAAAATCAGATATAAAAAGGAATAATGATGACATATCAATAAGGAGTAGTTATATATCTAAAAAATATGGCAAGAGTTACATGAAGAGCTTCATATTACTGTTATGTCTTTTAAATATGAAATGGGGGCCAGCAAATGGTTAGCTTAGCTTAGCATAAAGACTGGAAACAGGTGGAAACAGTTCGCCTGGCTCTGTCCAAAGATGTATGGGTTGAAATAACTACATACAACTAGAATAAGAATAAGTTAGAGGTGCTGGTAGAGGGGTTGTGCTACGTTTGGACTTATGTATGTATGTCTTTCAAAAAAGGCCTAAAAACGCATCTTTTTAGAATAGCCTTTAACTAGATTTTTAAATCCCCCACATTATGCCATGCGGGCATGAATGTCACAGCTTTTATTATGTTGTTTTAATTGTTTTTTTATTGTTGTTTTGTTTCACCCTTTTTAATTTTTAATTTTGTAGCACTTTGAGTTTTGTTTACGCAAATGAAAAGTGCGCTTATAAATAAAATATATTATTATTATTATTATTATTATTATGTAGACTTACTGTTTCCCCACGTTCAGTCTTTATGCTAAGCTATGCTACCTGCTAGCTCTAGTGTAATTGTAGCGTACACACATTAGATAGGTATCAATCTCTTAATTTAACTAGTGATCTACTTTTTTAGATAATGTGCCAAAAAAGGACAACAGAAGGCAGAAACTTGAAACGCATTATTTACTCCACTTATTTCACATTTCTTCACCACGTCTCACCTTCTTCTCCGCTGACGAGTGAGTTGAGTTGATCGTCGACGCCAGCGCACACCTGAGAGACGAGTTTGTTCTGCACACTCTTGATTAAGTTAAAGTCAGCGACGCTAAAGATGTGACTTCTGTGAGGCTCGGAGGCCATGAGCTTCATCTGTTCCTCGTTTGCCTGCTGGATGCCTGAACAAAGAGAGATGTTAGTGTCTGAAGAACAGGGAAATGGGTCCATTGCAACCACTCAGATCACAGTCTGCTAAAATGTGGGACATTCCAATTATTAGTTATTATTATAATTATTACTCCAATTCTATTTCAATGTAAATACTGCAATATATATATTTTAACTTTATTTTCAGTTTTTCCAACATTCATGACGAAAAAAATACTGCTATCTTTTTTTATATATTTTTTGTAAGTTTCTTCAAATGGTTTTCGATCTGCGTTTTTAATATAATGTTGTATTAGAACTTTTCTTGAAGAAATGCTCATTATTAGAACATAATGGGGAATGATGAGTGTTCTAATACAATATAATAATAGTGTAATGTTAGGGTGTGTGTGTGTGTGTGTGTGTGTGTGTGTGTGTGTGTGTGTGTGTGTGTGTGTGTGTGTGTGTGTGTGTGTGACCAAGCATTACTATACTTGTGGGGACCTACATCTGTTTACACAGTCACGTGTGGGGACTCGCCTCCCTTATGGGGACAAATTGGAGGTCCCCATAAGGGGCATTATTAATTTTAGGGTGAAGACTTGGTTAGGGTTAGGGGTTAGGGTTAGGCATGTGTTGGTTATGGTTAAGGTTAGGATAAGTGTTCAGGAAATGCATGTAGGTCAATAGAATGTCCCCTGAAGTGATGTATACTTGGTATGTGTGTGTGTGTGTGTGTGTGTGTGTGTGTGTGTGTGTGTGTGTGTGTGTGTGTGTGTGTGTGTGTGTGTGTGTGTGTGTGTGTGTGTGTGTATAGGGAGGCGTGTGGCGCAGTGGATAGAGCCTTGGTGTGGGGATTGTCCACAGTATTGAGTATGTAAGTCGCTTTGGATAAAAGCGTCTAACAAGTAACATGTAATCTAATGTATGTGTGTGTCAGGTTGAACAAAAAGGCCACTTTTTGGTTAATTATTATTCACAGTGCCTGAAGCTAATGAGATGCGAGGTTACAACTGGGAAAGAGACCAGTGGTAAAACTCCCCTCACTTGATAGTGAACTTTGGTGAAGCTCAAGAAGCGGTCAATGTGACGGGACGCCTCCAGGGCACGTGTGCGGAAGTGTAGGTAAAGCAAACGTTTGCAGAAAAAGTTGCTGACAAAGAAACTGGGAGGTGGTTTGTCGTCCTTCACCAAGGTTAACCAATAAGGGACGAGAAGGCTCGCTATAAAGGTGCGAGTACAACGTGTGTTCAACAGTACGATCCCGGGTTTTGATTTATGTCTTTTGACGTAATAAAAGTTATATTGCACCAAACTGTCTGCCTCCAGCGATTTCTTCAGAACCCATTAGAATTGCATTATTGCTAGCCTAGTCCGAGATTTTCCTCCGACAATTTCTTTGTTTTATTTGAATGTATGCACCACAGCACCAAGTCAAATTCCTCGTTATATCCTGTTTCTGATTTTTTTGTTTTGACATTTCCTATCTTAAAGGCAACACTAGTTCAAATTGAAAGCATAAAGTTATAAAGTCACTGGCACCATGAGAGGATTATTGCGTCAATAAGAGTGGATTCTCTCCAGGTCTGTAAATACTGGGTACATCTATAAAAACGTGCAGTGAAACACATTAAAAGTTCTCCAGCTGGAGTCACAACCAATCGAAAGCCTCCGCTGTTTTATTCCACTCTCGCTGGAAAGTGTGACAGCATGGGAAGTAAATATGAAACCATTTGGGCTTTTTACAATCCTATATCCTCTTGGACATTTAGTAAAGCTATGAGCCTTTAATGAATGTAGTTTATACACTCGATGAGGACTTTTGAAACGACTAAATTGGAAAGTATTTTTACAATATTTGGAGAGTTTCTAACTTTGCAGGAGATAATCTTTGTTTTGCATATTTTTCGACAGGTTACATGAAGATGCACTTAGAGATTTGCTCTACCAAATAATGCTGATATTGCGCTTTTCTACCTTTTCATTCCTCTCCTTCTTTCTCTCTCTTTCCCTGTTTCCTTCCTCACATATGATGGGCAGTAAATATGAAACCATTTTGGCTTTTTTAAATCCTATATCCTCGTAGACTTTTACACTCGATGAGGACTTCTTGGACGACTAAATTAGAAAGGTGTTTTAACTTAAACACTGTACTTAAGTGTGATTTTATACTCGATTATTTTCATATTTGGAGAGTTTCTAACTTTGCAGAAGGAGATAATCTTTATTTTGCATATTTTTCGACAGGTTACATGAAGATGCACTTAGAGATCTGATCTACCAAATAATGCTGATATTGCGCTTTTCTACCTTTTCATTCCTCTCCTTCTTTCTTTCCCTGTTTCCTCCTTTCTTCCTCAAATAAATAAATATGAAACCATGAGGACTCGATGAGGACTTTGTAAATGACTAAATTGGAAAGTAACAAGGTATTTTAGCCCAAATACTGTAATTAAGTGTGATTTTAAACTTGATTAATTCCATTTTTGGAGATTTTGTAACTTTGCAGAAGGAGATATTCTTTATTTTGTATGTTTTTTGACAGGTTTCTTTGCAGATGAAGATGCACTTAGAGATCTGCTCTACTACTATTAACAAATAATGCTGATATTGTCCTTTCTACCTTTTCATTCCTCTCCTTTCTTCGTCATATATATCTGACGGTATCAAGTTGTTGCCAAGATAAAGTCTGATATATAATGTTTTTAAAAATATATCCAAACATTATATCAGGTTCTCTGACAAAGTGACCTCTAAGTAAAGAAAGAATTGTCTGCAGAAATATCACAACTCAAATGACGGTGAATGAAGTCAAAATAATGCTATAACTGTTTTTGGGATTTGAGAAATCTTCCTAAACATGATGTCCATGCTGATTGGATCCATGTTATATTTATATCAGGAGTCATCTACAGTGTTACTGATGTATGTTTCTAGCTTCTCCTGCAAAATCTGAGTGAAGATAATCTTGTGTTGTTCTTTAACCACCATCCCTCAGCCCACTTCTGTTCCTCCGTCCCTCAGTTAGTGGAAAGTCTGAGCTCGAGTGTAAACACACATAAAACCTGCTATCACTCGCTCGTAGCGTTTAATGATGTAGGAAATTCTCCTATTGTTACGTCACCCTGGGCTGCTTTTGTTACGGGGTTAAACGCATTAAATAACGAGTGGGAAATGTAAGATGTGGAATGTAATAAACGTGTTTCTGGCTGCGTACCGAGGACAAAGATCTCCACCCCTCTGCTCCTCAGCTGCCGGGCGTAGTTCTCCACGGGATCCTCAGATTTGCCGTCCGTTATGATCACCAACACTTTGGGGAAAGCTTTCCTGGCACCAGACGCCTCAGAGAAAGAGTTATTCAGGAGGTAGTCGAGGGCATCGCCTGGAGCAGGAACACAGGAAGGGGTTGGGTTTTAAATGATGCACAGAAAACAATGGTCTGCAGAGGAGGGAAGTAGTGGAGTACAAATACTTTGTTACTGTACTTAAGTACATGTTTCTGGTATCAGTACTTTACTCCACTTCTTATTTTTCTGACGACTTTTTACTTTGACTTCTTACATGT
The DNA here is from genome assembly GCA_023974075.1 of Chaenocephalus aceratus. Classification (NCBI taxonomy): domain Eukaryota; kingdom Metazoa; phylum Chordata; class Actinopteri; order Perciformes; family Channichthyidae; genus Chaenocephalus; species Chaenocephalus aceratus. The sequence continues at coordinate 242,211 of JAMFTG010000074.1, forward strand.
TGAACACAAATACCTGTACTTTCTACTTCTTACATGTTGAACACAAATACCTGTACTTTCTACTTCTCACATGTTGAACACAAATACCTGTACTTTCTACTTCTTACATGTTGAACTCAAATACCTGTACTTTCTACTTCTTACATGTTGAACTCAAATACCTGTACTTTCTACTTCTTACATGTTGAACTCAAATACCTGTACTTTCTACTTCTCTCATGTTGAACACAAATACCTGTACTTTCTACTTCTTACATGTTGAACTCAAATACCTGTACTTTCTACTTCTCTCATGTTGAACACAAATACCTGTACTTTCTACTTCTTACATGTTCAACACAAATACCTGTACTTTCTACTTCTCTCATGTTGAACCCAAATACCTGTACTTTCTACTTCTTACATGTTGAACTCAAATACCTGTACTTTCTACTTCTCACATGTTGAACTCAAATACCTGTACTTTCTACTTCTTACATGTTGAACTCAAATACCTGTACTTTCTACTTCTTACATGTTGAACTCAAATATCTGTACTTTCTACTTCTTACATGTTGCACACAAATACCTGTACTTTCTACTTCTCACATGTTGAACACAAATACCTGTACTTTCTACTTCTTACATGTTGAACTCAAATACCTGTACTTTCTACTTCTCTCATGTTGAACTCAAATACCTGAACTTTCTACTTCTCTCATTTCCCAAACAGCTGGTTCCTTTAGTCTGAATGTGTGTTTGGTGCGTGATCATTATTCTTTAGAGTCACTGCGTGCCTATTGGTTGGAACACGATCCGTGTATCCATCACTTCCTGGTCTTCTCTAAAGAAGAGGGACCAATGGAAACGTTGTCATGTTGCCGTTGTTCAGCATGGAAACATTCATTAGCTAACAATGACATTATTGTTCTATTAATATAAAGGTAGGTCAGGTACTCTTTAAAGCAGCTGCTAGCTATGGGTACTTTTTACTGAAGTACACTTCAAAGTCTCTTTACTTTGACTTGAGTAAAGAAGTTTAGTCAGTACTTCTACTTTTACCAGAGTATTTTTAAACACGAGTATCCGTACTTCTGGATGTGTGTACTTTTGCCCTCTCTGTGTATTTGAAGAGATCCTGTACCTGTCCTGGTGTTCCCTCCCTTGTACTCCAGTGCTGCGATGGCCCTCAGCAGCGTGGGTCGGGTCAGATGTGTCTTCAGGTTGAACTCAGTTCTGGATCCGGAGCTGAACTGGACCACGCCGACCCGCGTCCGCTCCGCTCCGATCTGAAACGCTCCGGCCGCCACCGAGATAAACTTTTGGATGAATTTGAAGTTCGGCCGGCCGACGCTCCAGGATCCGTCCACCAAGAAAACCACGTCAGCGATGGCACTCACAGAGCATTCTGGGAAATGAAGTGAGGGGGGAGAGGGTAAAAAATATCAAGAGAAGAAGGAATAAGGTTAAATTAAAGGACATTTCACAAGTTATATTTCAAGCCACTTAATGATGAATGTTTAAAGTTCGCAAAGATCCAGAGAGGTGTCAATTTCATCGCTGTTGTTCTGGTTTTTGATTACTTTAGCTATTTCACTGGAAAAAATGCTGCTCAAAATCAGGTAAAACAATAATAAAATCAAGGTGTTTTTGCTTGGTATAAGTTGAAAATCTGCCAATAGAACAAGTAAACATTTGCTTGATAAGATTTATTTGAATAATATGGGATATTTAGATACTTGAGATGTTGTAATTAGTTGGGGAATTTATTTTTGAACTTTATCTATGAATGGCAATAAGTCAGAAATGCTCAAAATTGCTCTAATTTCCAAAATCAAGTAAGATTAATTTGTTGAAACTAGATGATCCATCTTTTACAAATACCACAGCAGCTTGAAAACCTTCTTTAATCTGAGATCCAACTAAAAATAAGATGCTTTCAAAAGTCTTAAACAGATACTTAAGATGCATTGTTTAAAAGCAAGACCCTATATCTCCCTGCGTTGTTACTTCTTAAGTTATAATGTCTAATATCAAGTGTTAAGACATATTCTGATATTAGGCAAATATACTTGGCTAGATTTCGAGTTTTTACGGTGTTAATGTTCAATCTCAAATACATGTGTCAGAAAATACAAAACCCTTGACCTCCTAATGCCCCAAAAAAGACCGTCATGTTGCAACTTTGGTCAAATTTACTTTTGTTACTGTAAATTTGTATTACAAAATGTATATTTTCTACTCTTTTAATGCTATTTGATTTCTATTTGAGATGTATATATTTTGGATTGTTTATTTCTACTCTTTTAATTTCACTAATTAGACTGCCTTGTCTTTGTATGCTGCTGCAACGCACACATTTCCCAAATTGGGATCAATAGGGTTAACCCTACTTGTTTGTATTATGATGACAACTTTCCTTTACACCTGTAGTTCATAACCTGATCTCCACACTAACAATGTTATCACAACACCTAAGGGATTTGCATATTTGACGTCTATGGTCATGTAAAAAGTAGTGTTAAAGCCAAGCGGAAAAACCTCCAGGGTTAAAAAGGAAGGAAATGTGGAAGTGCCAAAAACTGCAGTTCCTCAAATGGCCACTTGAGGCTTTCTCCAAAGGCTAATCAATCCCCATAGTGCTCAATATTAAAATGCTGAAACTAATCACAGAATTATTACAACAAACGGTTTGGATCACTATATCACATTTCCCCTTAAATGCCAATGATACAGGAATGTTCATATATCTCATCGGTTTCAATCGAAGGCTTAGAGTTACATTTTATTAGACGTTTGGTCGCTTTGACAGCATTTGATACAGACTTTGATTCAACTTAGCTCCTTAAAATTGACGTACAGTAGGAGTTATTATATAAAAGCTCTTCATTGTTCAAGATGAGTGTTTTTGTAAAGCACATTGTTCTTCTGAAGTTGAATCTAAATGTACCGCTTTAGGTACAGGACTCGCTCTCTCTCTTCTTTCTGGGAGTTTCTTTCCCCTAGTGAAAAACCAGCAAAAGCTTGTCATCATGTGCGGGGCAGTAGCAGTTCTCTTGTAAATCAGCCTCTGTAATGGTTTCCACTTCTCCCAGCAGAGGACCAACACCATGACCGAATACTTTAGAGATTTATGGGGGCCTACATTCGATTCTCGCTATGCAATTGGGGGTTGTGTTGAAAGAGAACTCCTTTCGATTCTGAGCTCACGATGATGGACGCCGACCAGCAGCGAGGAAAATAACGTTCAAGAACAATATGTGGAAAAGTCGAACGTTTGTGACTCATTGTCTTAGCGATGTGAGTGAAACCCACACGTCAAATTAAAGGAACAAAAGGACTTACTGACTGAATCTGAAGCGTCTGGTTTGCTGGAAGTCCCTCCAGTTGACTCCACTGAAACACAAAAACACAATCATGTAATTACAGAAATAAGAAACCCTTTATCTATCTGTCAACATTTCTTCAATGTCTTTCCATTCAAGAGATTATTTTTCTCTCCTCTGAGGGTTTCTTACACAACATTGTGTCCCCACAGATCCAACGAACGTGCAACACGAGCTCCCAAATGTCAAAACAAACTCAATTGATGTCATCGTTTCCGACAGATTTTCAGGGAATCTCCGTGCTCGGAGGGATGGTCGGATCATCAGTGTGTGCTGCGATGCCAAAAAGGCATCCACTCCGAACTGCTGCCATGAAATAAATGAAGATCTCACTCGCAGCAGAACATCTGGATCATTCACTCATCAATACGTAATGTCAAAAGAGACTTTGACGGGACTTTTGGGTCTTTGAATTGCTTAGATTAGATTAGCCTCTTTGAGCGACTTTATCAGCAGTTGGGAAACCATTTTTCTTGTAATACCTTCAGATTACCCTTTATGAGAGACCTTTGTTTGGTAATGTCTCTCTTTAAACTGAAGCAGTAACGTCTCTTCATCATTACGTAATGTCAAAAGAGACTTTAACGGGACTTTTGGGTCTTCTTTTAACTGCTTACATCCTATCTGATTTGCCTCTATCACCCTTTAGTTAGACCAGATTCCCAGTCGACCACGAGATGTGTCTAAAAATAGAACAACAATATTCTGTTTTATCGTTAATGTCCTGGAACATAACCTTCCTGTGCCAGAATAATGCACTTGAACGTATCAAAGCTTTGTGATTGGCATGACTCCATGTGTCGGGGCGTGGCTGGTGGGCAGTGGGCTCTCGTTAGCTGACGTTGTCCGTGGCAACAGGAGTGACAGTCCGCAAGAGATGAGATTGTTTCATTTAATATTTTAAGTTTCGTTTCCCGTGGGAACACCGTCCCGTTGCACGTCTTTGTTTACTTCCGGTATTTTCCACCCTCCGCGGACTGGCCATCTGGTGAACCACAGAACAGCCGGTCGTCAAGGGCTGGCTCGATTCGCTAACGAGCCGCCCTTCATTTTTTATGTTTTTAAAAAGGCATCATTGAAGTTGCATCGACTCAGGTCCGCCGTTTCCCCGCAGCGAGGCTCCCCCCCAGTTGACAGTTCTCTAGCCCCCCCCCTCTCTATTTGGACTGGTAGATCTCGGCAGACTGGCAACTTTAAAAGTAGCTCTTGGTTCAAAAAAGGTTGAGCAACCTTGGTATAGACCTTTGTTTGGACATGAGTTGGAACCAGTTCAATCAACGAAAGAAAGGGATTTTTTTACAAGAATAAAGCATCAAATTCTGTTGCATACATTTTCACTTACCTTGTGACCTATCATGGTTATCTTGAGAACTCACATGTTGGGAATCAGTGATCTAACGAGTGCACCAAATCACATCTGCATTTTATAACGGGTTTAAACAGCCTTTGAGTCTTGCTCCTCATGTCTGTCTCCAGCCGTTTTATTGTGTCCTGATAGAAGCCAAATAAGTTTACCACATTGAAGACAATACATCTATTTTTCTAACAAGCTACTAATCATATTTAGTCTTTAAAATGTCATCCAAGAATTCACTTGCCGTTGTTGAAACTATGTCAGTCTATTTGCCGTACGTCTTGGTAAACAAATATACCATATATTAATTATGTATAATGACATTTGAATGTTTTATTCGACTGGATTGAGCCGCTTAAATTAAGTTATAGGGATTTGATGTGTCTCTAAACAGGTTCAAAATGTAATGCACCACATCTGGAATATTTTGAGTGTTTTGGCAGGTTCTTGGTCACTTTCAGCCACACATTTTTAAGTGGAGGGGATCTTAATAAATCCTTAGAAAGACTATCGTTGCAAAACTGTTTTAAATGTATAAACACAGACTAGATCAGATTAAGAAAATGCATCACCAAAAATGTTTTTTTTGCATTTACCTTTCAGGGTTTCTGTAAAAAGCACTGTTCATGTTATTCTGTCCACTCAGTGTATTGGGAGTTTTACCAGTCAGTTTGATGAACCAGGTCATTGTGACTTGCTGCTTAAAGCAGACCAGCTGCTGACACATTTTCCAGGCATTTGGTTGAAAGTCTGGAGCTACTTTAACCACACACACACACACACACACACACACACACCATCACACACCGTCACACACTCTGTGACTCACGTGTAATTTGGCCGGAGATGGGCAGACTCTCCTCTGATCCAGCGTACGCCGATATCGTTACGGTATAATCCACATCTGGACTCAGGTCTGAGATGGAGGTCTTAGACGCAGATGCAGGCAGACTAAATTCTCTCATTGGTTCTTCTACAAAAATGCACAAAGTCAGAGGGAATCCATTAGGAAAACTATTGCATTACTTAATTTCTCCAAGAGTCAGGGTTACATAAAACCTGATTCAAACTGTTGACCTGAGGACAAGAAAGAGTTGTGTAAACATACAACAAAAGATTCAATTTAATGAAATCTTTCCGCATTACTCAATGACTGAATCAAAACACGTCATGTTAACTCTTAAAAACCCAATTGTTCTATTGAGTGAAGCCTAGGCCTGTTTTATGAGTTGATATGCTTACTTTTCTAGTAGACAAATGTGTAATGCCTATTATACAGGATTATTACTGTGTTAAAACCCATTAATTTTCTACAAAATGAATTCAAATAACTACCTAAACCCTCACTTAAGGGTTTAATATCCAAGCTAACATTTCATAATTACAATTTTTGAAATGTCTTAAATTGTTACATTTGCCGAAAGTCTGTAATCTGACCTTTATTGAATGTCAATATTATATAATATATCAATATATCAATAATCTATATCAATATAATCTAATCTATATAATATATATATATAATATATATCAATAATATATCAATATAACCCTAACCGTTAGCTCTGTTAGCTAGTAAGCTAATTAAGTTAGCTAACATTACATAACAGAAAGAAAGTTGATGTTAGATATGTTGGTTAACAAGCCATACAACTGATGCTTCACCCAGGAGTTATTGAATGTATTTAAATGTATATTAAATGTAATATTAAAGCTAACCTTCTGACAGTTAGCTAGTTTAGTTGGCTAACAATTACACCAACAGTTACTAGGAGAAAGTTATATATTTAGTGGCAAATCATTTTCATGTCAGAGTTTGTCTGACGTGTCAAGCTTCATTTAATAAACATGTTATTATAGCAACCCAGTCTCGCAGCATTTCGTGTTATAGTCACGAAATTAATGTAATCTATTGATTCTTGTTCAGCAACACGATTTTCGCATTTTTTTTCGTGTCACACAGAATGATTTTAAAGCAATGTATCTATTGCTGGTAGCCTATGTTTCGTGCCCACGTCTTTTTGTCCGGTCGGGTCTTGGAAGACCAGAAGCTGTGTGGTTCATAAAAACATTTTTGTATTGTGGTATTTAGATGTTCTCCTTATTTAAACTCATGCTGACTGAAGGGCAGATCTGATATGACTGTAAGCTGTTTTTCAAAGATCATCTCCCTGTTTAAATAACTCTGACTGACGTGAAAGCTACGCTCCTGAGTTAAACTAATGCTGACAACTTTCCATTGCAGAGATAATGTTTTACTTTTTTTTTAAAAAATCATTAGAGATGTCCTGGAGGGAAACATGTGTGTGCAGAAATCTTCAGATAATTGCGGGGAGTGTTGAGTCTTGCCGGGCAGACTGATGTCTAAGAAAGTTTATGGCACTTGTAATGTTGTGGGCTGGGCAGGACATAACTCACAGGTTTAATGAGCACCCACCTGTGTCTGAGGTCACTTGTATTCTGTAGCCCTGTATCCTCGACTGTGGTTTACTCCAAATCATTTGCACTGTTTTCTCATTCAAAATCCTAAACCTCAAGTCTGACGGAGGGTTCACTGTGAAGAGAAAAGGTAAACAGAGTTAATCCAGCAGTTCAGGCGGTGGATGTATTGCAATGTGAAGAATAAAAGGATTTCCCCAACAGTCAACACTTCCAGGATGAAGTTTGAAAAGTTCACTGTTGGCACAAACAACACAAAGACAAACTATACAGATGTTAGGAAGCCATTTTGGACACACACAAAAAATGACCTCTGTTTGAGTTTGTGTGGCCGGCAGCCATCAACAACTCAAGCAAAAAGACAACACAACATTACCATCTACTGTTGATAAGATTCACTAGGAAACACAAACATGGCGGGAAGACTCAGACTCTGGTGAAGTTTGGCTGACAAAGTCTACGGAAGCAATTTCAAGAAAGATAATAATCAAGTGTCTAAAATCAAATGGTTTCCAATATGCTTAGTAAGAAGTGGTTTATTTTCAGACCTGAATATTCAAGTTAAATTGCTTAGATTGGAATATTGTTGAAAATTGTGACTAAAAAATGAATCCAGTTTACAAACAAAAAGCAATCTTGACTTAAAGGCATTGTTTGTTTCTTACAATGACTTTTATTTTGGCTTAACACATTTGAGATCCAAAAATGATCAAAGTGGTGTTTGTTAAAATATTGGACAATCTAAATTTCTTAATCCCATAAATGTATGAAATGTTTGATGGTTCAAAACTTAAAAGTTGTGTCTGGACAACAAAAATGTCTACTATCATGGCCTTTCGTTGCTTCCATTCACATAATTTAACTGATAGATACCAACAATATATATGTTTTTAATTCACCAGCTTCTCCGTAAATAATACAAAGTTTTGCTTCCGGCCAACTAACGACAACATGGACCGGCTGACATCCTGCAGACCGTCCATGACCTCAATCCAACTCAAGATGTTGAATTGACAAAAACACACATCTGATGAAACTCTCAAATATTGATTATACAATGGGGAAAAGTTTCTCTCATCGTCTCCATTGCAAACCTCATAAAAGAATACACAGCGTCAATAAAGACGCGTGTACATCTTTTTTCACGTTTTCCAAAAAAACTGCACCAAAGGTTCTTAAACTGCTTCAGCTCCAGATCCCACATTTGTAAATGGTTTTGTTTCCCTTAAGGATCTGGACTTTAATCATTTAAGAACCTCTGATTTTTGGTCACGGACACGAGGATATCATGCATCACGTGTACATGAAAAGTTGTTAACAACAACTTGGGGCAGCGGACAAACAGATTCCATGTACACGAGGGACGACAGGGTATTATTTAGAGAATATTTTAAAATGATTTTCTTCAGGTTGGGGTTTTCAAACTAAATCTAAAATCTAACACGAGTAAAAAGTCGCCTATCTGAGAATCTAGCTTGCTATCATGCACCAATTTTTAACAAAGAAAATAAAAGTAGCTGTAAGTTTAGCTAAACGTCCAGACATGAATACTTTTAGACGCAAATCATCGGTAGAACCGGTTACACGACCGAAAGCGTTATAAGCAATAAAAGATTCATCTTGATTTATGGCAGGATGTAATGTAAATAAACTACTCCATATATCTTTCAAGCTTTTTTCTACTCATCTGTTAATAACCTTATCATTTAAGACGCACTATTTTGACATTTTCTTACTTTTTCTTATATATCTACCAAGTTCTATGAAACAGATACCGTAAAACACTTATCTTATCGCCATGTATCCAACTGATGCTAGTACTCAAAACAAAATGCTGTATTGCAGTATTGACACTCAATGTGACAATCCACAGTTTTTCCAGCCTTGTACAATTTCCCCCATTTTTAGAGACTATTACCTTGAAAGCTTTTGCCTAAACTGAAACTAAAATGTGTCAACAGCGAGTCTAACTCTTAATTTGTTCATGCTGAAGGGAAGTTAATCTAACGGTAATCTGAAATATCTCAAATAAACGACACAATATTTAACCGAGTGTTTTTTCCTAGACCGCCAACCAGTTCATCTGTTAGTATTGGAGTGAAGAATATCATTGTAAAATATTGTGAAGCCGAGACTCGAGGTCAAGGCTTGACCGTGAAGAGGGGGAAGGGACAGGACGTCAGAAATGGAGGAACCACCAACCTGGGGAATCAATTCAAGGGCCCGCGCGGGGGCTGCTGCTTCTGTTTCCAAATGGACAAAAACTACCCAAAGAAACTCCAGCACTTACACACACATGGACACACACACTTGAACACACACTTTCTTACATTCGGAGCTTTTCTTTGAAGCTTTCGACCTCCGAGGCTGCTTTTATTTTGTCATTTATCACCTGAAATATGACAGTCCTTAAAGCAGAGGACTTCCCTTTGGGAGATAATTCTTTTTTCCAGCCTCAACAAGTCTAAGTATTCCACACGCTATCATGTATACGACCCCATTATGATGCCTTTGCTTTGAAAGGGGCCCAGTTGAGACAATAATGGGGGTCACAGGAGGTCGGAAACTCTCCTGGAAGCAGAAGAGAGAAATATTCTCCTCCTTGATGGGTTTTACTGCACTTAGGAGAAACTCCAGAGGCACAAGGGAGCAGATCCTCTCCTCTTCTAACCTCTGGGAAATCATGTGAAACTCATATTTAGTCTTTCCGTTCCATCAGGAGAAAGGACGTGGGGAGGAAACTTGGCCACGTGCCGTCTGGGCTTTTCCTTTTTTTGGAAACTCTCGAGAGATTTCTGCTTCAGTAGTAAATATTTTATTATAAGCAAGGGCCCCCCCTGGTGTAAAACAGATGGAACTACATCTGTGTGAGGATGAAAAGATGTCCCATTTAACCCATTAGTTTCAGCTCTACAGCCTCACATGGGATGCAGTAAAGGGTCAAACACTTTTTTTAACTTTACGATAGATTTTTTCAGATAGATTGCAGTTTTTTGAGATGGGTAAATGTGAATAAATGGCATTTATGAAGCTTGAAGTTGTTCTTTTAGGGGAAAAAGGCAAAAGAGGTTAGCTTTTTTAACAGTATAACAATGTTCCCTCATAACGGTAGCTTTCTCACCATCTGTTAACTCTCTCGTGGCTAAAAAACACTTCTGAAGCGCTACTAGTTTGACCAAATTAACTCCAATCCATACATTCAACCCAGATATTTGAAGCTATTTCTCTGCAAGTAGAAATCTTGTGAATTCCTGATGGGAACTTGGGGGAAAAAACATCAATGAAAAGGTTAAACTGAAGCTGAAAAGGTAAAACAAATCAATCCACACATTCTTTTTCTCTGTGTGATTATTTTATTCAGACTAAATATGCATCTACACATTGCAGAGGAAAGGCAGAGGTGAGAGGAGATGAAGAGAGAGGTGTTGGATCACAGAGAGGATGATGAAGAGGAGGAGGAAGAGCAGCCTTACCTGTGTCCTGGGCGTGAGAGGAGGACAGCAGCAGTGCCAGGAGGGCAGCCACCGCCAGAAACATCTTCATCTTCTTCCTCCGGCTCAGCAGCTCATGAAGGAGGCTGAGGAGGAACGAAGAGAGGCGGTTAGACCTTCAACAAAGCAGCCCGAGGCTCCAGAGCACCTTGGAGCAACCTGGACGTGAACCAGGAACCTCCAACACCTGCCTCGTGAAAATCAACCAGCAATCAGATGCTTAAAAATACACACGACAAAACGCAGGAATATATTTAAACAATCTGATTTCCATGGTCCTTGGGCTCCTAACAGCTGTTCCCCAGAGACACAAAATGTTTTTTTACAAGATAGAATTTATGTTAATGTTCAAAAATCCACAATTTCAAAACTTCAAACAACCAACAAAGCCGTTTTAATGGATAACCTGTTAGAATAAAGGCGCATCTGACGGTCTCTTCTCTTCCTGTGTTAAGTCTCCCTCCTAAATCAGCCTGCCTGGATTCTGATGCAAATCCTCCAATCAAGTCCCTAATATCGCTGCTGATAAATAAACCCACTCTACCGGAGAGAACGTCTTTCACAAGTTCAGAAAAACCGAATGTCAAATCCTCGCACCATGCGCAATTACGCACCGCGATTTCAAGGAATAGTCCACGCGTTCCTCGAAATACTCCAAATGAAACTGGATGGTAACTGGAATATTAAAAACTATTAGGTCGAGGAATAAAACCACCTTAAAGCTGCAAGAAATACGGAATGTATGCGTCTTAAAAAGCACCAAAATAATTCAACTGGGAAGAGAAACGTAAAGATATCGCAGGACTGACCTATGGAGAAGGCTGTGGAATCTCTCTGGGTTGGTTCAACGAAAATGAAAAATGTGAAAGGTGGTAATCTCTCTGTTGCAGACCCTCAGCCTGAGGAGAGAGAAATGATCCGGAGAGCTTCTTGGTTCCCAGACGCGTCGGCGAGCCTCTTTCCAAATGGAACGAATCTGCACTCAATCTGGTACTTAACAGGGGGGAGTAACCCTCTCCAGAGTTACCCTCCCAGCACTATTACGCAGCTGGGAGGGTTACTTTGAACATGCGGGAAGTAACTAAGTAGTTTTTAAGTACTTAAGTACAATTTTGAGCTCCTTGTACTTCGACTCCACTACAGTTCAGAGGTACATGGTGTACTTTTACTCCACTACATGTATGTAATACCTTTAGTTTAACCCTAACCTTTAGTTAGTCAATCATTATAAAACATATCATATATATTATTCTGAAATGGACCAAGCTGCACAACGACTACTTTTACTGTCTCTACTTTCACTTGAGGAACATTTTGAATGCAGGACTTTTACTGTGACAGAGTAGTCCTACTCTCTGGTACTTCTACTTTTACTCAAGTACAAGATATGAGTACTTCTACTTTTACTCAAGTACAAGATCTGAGTACTTCTACTTTTACTCAAGTACAAGATCTGAGTACTTCTACTTTTACTTTTGTATCCGTTACTCCCCAAGGCTGCTCTTACAACATGCAGCCGAGACAAAAAATGATGTGCAACCTCTGAAAGTGCTTACACACACACACACACTCACACACACACACACACACACACACACACACACACACACACACACAGACTCGGAAACTTCGACATAGTTCTCTGCATTCCTTTCCGGTGATGGAGGGCTTCTGTGCGTCTCGGCCACAAGGAGACAGGAGATCTGCTTTTTTGGGAAGAGGGGGGATGACTGAGGCTTTTACCCCTTTTTCATTTGATGAATCAAAGGGAAAATATTACACAGTCTGGTAAACTAAACCCCCCACAACTCAGACTTTCCCCCTGTAATGAATCATTCCCGTTTTCAGGGTCGGAGCAGAAGTTCCTCAGCCGGGTCTCATTAGGAGGAAACACACATGTATGACAATTAAAATCATCCCAAGAAAGTCAACCATGCCCAAATCTACACCAGTACCACTTCGGCACCGAGTCGAACAGAAAGGGACGTGAAGTTAGAAATGTGAGATCAAATGTACCCGGGAATCTAAAAGGTACTAAATGCGTCCGAGGTCATTTCCAAATGTGCAATAATAATACAAGAAGTAAAGAATGATGGATATCAAATCTGAAATCTCACAAGGTTATGATCCAAATTGGAAATAGTGATTCTGGTCTCCTATCATTTATTCATCCTACTTATATTTCATTTCCTTTAACCTCAAATCTGTTTGCTATGATACACAACATTTACAGTTCCCCTCAAATGTGGACAAGGCCCCTCCAAAATGTGTAACTTTGAACTGTGTCAAAGCGCATCAAAGTCCCTAAATTCTGGATCGCAAACCAATAAAGTTTTTTTGTTCAAATATGATAGTCGCTACAACTAGAGATATGTTGATTTGTGCAACTATAAAACTAATAATAGCACCACTAAAGTGATTTGCAGTCCATAGTTGGGTCACATATATGCCGAAGTTTGGTAGAATCCGTTAAATTGCCAACATTTTGTGATATTTTTGGTCAAAATTGCTCCAAAATTGCTTTAAAATCATAACGCAATTTGTGTTAGTGCCAACAAATGTGTAAAAGCAACACCAACACAGTCTGTTATCATTTAAAATATAAACTCTACATATCTTAACAAGTATTTAAATAAGTGGTCAAATGTGTTGAAGCACCCCAAACATTGTGAATAGTCTCAATCATGTTTGACTATTCGGCTAAAAACCAGAAACATTCACATTTACTTTTCTAAAGCATGACAGTGGCGCCCCCTGGTGGCTGAAGACACGGACACAATCAGCTGATTATTGATCCAATTGAACAGGAAAGTTTTATTTGTTGTTTGTGTTAAGCTGGTGCCACTGCATGTTTTTAAAGCTCGGTTGGATGCTACTCACTCAGATGCTGTTGGTTCCTGTACATGTGGTTAGATATGTAAACTGTAATCCCTGTACATTTTGCTGTATGCTGTCTTTTGTTGTTCTGTTGTTTATGTTTTGATGTCTTCTTGTGGAACGTACTGCTGCAGGTCTCCGTTGAAAAAGAGATCATTGATCTCAATGGGATTTCACCTGGATCAATAAAGGTTTGGAATTGAATTGAATTGTTACAGGCAGTTATGATAAAACAATGCATTTTGAAACCTTAGTAATTTACATTTCAAAGTCAGATCGTAAATGAATACCATTTCCAGAAAGCAGCTTCCTAAACGCTAATAAGGGTTTTATTCAAGTGTTACAGTATGTGTGTGGGGGGGGGGTCTCCTCTGCACTCTCAGTTCAGTTCTCTCACACACTCCCATCTCTCCCCTCTCTCCCCTCTCCCTCCCCTCTCCCCTCCCTCCCCTCTCTCACTCACTCCCATCTCTCCTGGGCCTACAACACCCACCTCACCCGGAGAACACTCGGAATTGTGGGTGATCCCTCCCATCCCTCCACCTGCCTCTTCATCCTCTTCATCCCTCCACCTGCCTCTTCATCCTCTTCATCCCTCCACCTGCCTCTTCATCCTCTTCATCCCTCCACCTGCCTCTTCATCCTCTTCCTCCCTCCACCTGCCTCTTCATCATCTTCCTCCCTCCACCTGCCTCTTCATCCTCTTCCTCCCTCCACCTGCCTCTTCATCCTCTTCCTCCCTCCTGCCTTCAGGGAGGAGTTTACGCAGCCTGAGTTCGAGCACCTGATGAAAGTTCAGAACCCGTCACTAGAGGGCGCTGATTGCAAAGAAATGAACCAGGTATGTTGAGTTGTTATTGTATCTTTTCAGTGGCCCAATGGTTTTACAATTACATTAAACCCTAAGTTATAAAGTTATGAGTTTAACCCTTAATACAGTTACACCTACTCAATAAACCTCTTAGTATTCTACAAATGTTTAAATCAAAGTTAACCCTAGCAGTCAGTTAGTTCAGTTTTAAGGTTTCAGTCAAATTACTTGTCCCAAGTTTCTGCCTGACAGATACTGTAGCGGTTTTGAGATTTAAAATCACAATTTCAGTCAGATCAACTACAGAGCATTTACACAGAGTACACACACTGAAACAGAGAAGTCTAAAGACAGAACGTTACTCACACAATTCTAGAAGTCACCAGTTGCTATCCTGTTAAAATCGAGTTGCACACTGGCAGGTCAGTGACCAGGATGAGATTTATGAGAAGTGATGAGAGCTGATGGGCCTCAATCGAGACTGGCTCCCTCCTGAGCCAGTCTCCTCCTGAGTTGTGAAACTATCGGACAACGGATTCTTAATCAGCTCTTCAGCCATACCTGCCAACCTCACACCGTCCGATAACAGGAGATTTTTTTCCAGGGGGGGGGGCACATACTGAACACGCCCCCTAGCGGGCGGTCTGGGGGTCCCCCCAGGACATGTTTAACAGAGAAGATGTAATTTCCAGTATTCTGGTGGATTTCGGGAGTTTGACACTTTTATCAGGCTTTACTTACAAAGGATCCATTAAAAAGTTAAAAGTAGCAATAAAAGAGCCATATTTAATAATAACCACTAGGGGTGTAACGGTATCCGTATTCGACCCGTACCGTCACGGTTCGGGCGTCACGGTTCGGGCGTCACGGTTCGGGCGTCACGGTTCGGCACATACAGTCACACGGCGAATACGCCTTTTTTTTACGACTGGAAAAAAAGTAATTCAGGGCAGTATCCACTACACTATATATAATCCAGGGGGCGGTATTGCGCCTAAAAGCTGTTTGCCAGCCGCCCTTAAACGACAAATGAAGAACAAGAACAAAACATAACAAAACGAACAAAATACAAGAAGAAGAAAAGTTAGTATGGCGATTTCAGATAACACACAGGAGCTAGAACCCACCTGCTTCTTTTAAATCAGCTGTGTGGGAACATGTCGGGTTCCCTGTGGACTACAATAACGATGAAGTGTGCGAGTGGTGGATCGGACGAGGACGGTGTGTCGGCGTTGTTCTACAGCGGTGCGGTATGCTAATGTGAACACACGCCAAACATGCTAAATCATATCAGAAGGCATCACCCAGATGTGCCACTCACTGGAGCCCGGCAAAAGACAACAGCTGTTCAACAGCTGATCCCCGCTGTTTTTAAGAAGCCAATAGGCATGAGAGCCGAGAGACCAACATAAATAACGGAAGCTTTTGGCATAATGTTTTTCAACGACTTTGCGCTCTTGAAACACTTTCTTATTATTTATGATTATCAAGAGATCCTTTTTAGTTTTACAGCTTGATGAAACCTTTTAGTTTGACATCAGCCATTATAGATAATATGGCCATCTGAGTGTGTGTGGTTTGTTTTTAACTGTTTAATACAGTTAATTATTCAAAATGTCAGAGTTCTTTATTTTTAAACTGAAACTTGCGCTACTGTTCAAACATAAATAACAACAAACCTGGAATTATGCATTAGGGACTTTTTTTTGCTTTTTTGTTGTTGTACCGAACCGTACCGAACCGTGACCCCCAAACCGAGGTATGAACCGAACCGTGACTTCTGTGAACCGTTACACCCCTAATAACCGCTAATTACTTAAAAATGACTATCTCTTTAAAATTGCATTGGACTGGAGTTTATCCAGTCGCGTGTGCATGCCCACTCTGGGTGAGAGCATTTTATGGGAGGGGGGTCTCACATTTTAAATTAAGCACCATATGTTGAGGACAATGGGTTGTGATTTTTTTTTTTATTATTATTATGTGTAAATCTTCTTAAGTTTGTGCATAATGACAAAAACATCTAAAAGTTACCTTTGGAGGAGTGGAGCAGTCCAAATGTCCCATAATGTCCTATTTTAACCTAGTGGTACACTGTAAAAAAAATGTATTGTACTGTATTATTTTACAGACCTTTCTTGTTTTTCTATATTATGTGTAAATACCATAAAAGAAAATTACTTTTATTTAAAATAAATAAAGGTTTTATTCTGTAAATTGGTTTGATGAGAAATTATCGTTTTATAATAACCATTCCATTGTGTAATTGTCTTGAATGTTGAATTACATAGAATTCTATGTAAAAACACATAAAATATAAAGGCAAGTTTCTTTTTTTTGTTGCAGTAAAACCTTAAATTTAATGTAACAAAATGTAAAAAAACTAAAAATAACTGTATTCTGTACTGTTGTAGAATAAAAAGAAATCTTATTATAAAACATCTCTAAAATGTTAAATAAATGTATACATCTTCACGAAAAATGTAACATATTGCAGAAATACCCAAAAATGAGTTTGTGTAAATAAAGTAGTTTTCATAGTATACTAAAATAGTTAACTGTAACAAAAAAAGTGTCAAATAAAAAACGTAAAATGTATGTAAAAATCTACGGCACTTGAAATGGAATCCAGCCATACAACGGCAGACAAGACAAGCTGGATTGGAATGAGTCCACAACACTCCTGATTGGTTGATATACACGTCATCGAAAAAACCTGCCAATGAGCACTGTCCGCGCCTTTCAATCCAATTTGAAACTTCCACGTCAGTTTGAGCGGCTCTCCTGCGGAGCGACAGCTGTCTGTATGTCTGCTCACGAGTTTATGGACTAATATCGGAATAGTTTTACATCTACACGTTAAATATGAGCATCGGGACGTCAACAGAGAACAGAAGACTTGATATCTGGTGGAGTTAAACATGTATTTAGATAATCCTTAGTTTGTGAATGTTTAATTGTGTATTTAAGGTTACGTTTCTTCTTCTAGTTCAGTGAGTTTTGAGTGATGAGACATATATTTTAAGGGAAACTGTGGAATCTCAGCTTTCATATGATAGGTTTGTGCAGATAGCATGAAGTAAAAAATATCACTTTTGCCAGTTATGTGCTAAAGTAGCATTAGCCCTGTAAGCTGTTAGACTTGTGTTTCGTTTAGTTAACAATTGTTAATATCGTCAGTTAGCTGAGTTTCTTCCCGTTAAGTGGGTAAGCATCATTAATAGGTTGTTGTTACATTTTAAGAAGTCCTGAGATGCTGTTTCTTGCAAGATGTCCCACCGGCGGGACAATCGGGATATACAGGTTAACAAGGTGGCTGCTAACGTTAGCTTACAGCTTATTGCAGTGCTGCCGCCACCCTCTCGTCTCCAACGCGGGACGATTACACATAAACGTGCAGCAGGGTGTCAGTGTTGTCGCCAATCTTATTGTAAAGTTTCACAGCTTTTTTACTGCGGAATCCAGTTTGTTAATGTTCAGTAGCCAAGACCTATCATAGCATAACGTTTGGCTAACTTGCTAGTTAGCTCTGATATTACAAGCTAACATGACTAGCTAATGTCACACTGTGTGAACTAAAATAGTTGTTGTATTACTACATCATACATGGTTGGTCTGCTAAAATTATTATTTTTAACAAAATTATCATTAAAGTATCTTAAACTGTTTTAGTTCATCAATTACAACTGGAGAATTAAAATAATGATTTGTGGTAATCAAAAACAATGTATTTAAAGAAACACTAGGAATAACATAGGAAATAATACGAATCATTTTCTACCCATGTTGTGCCTTAGAAGTGTAGTGATACAAACATGATTTTTATTAAAAAAAAGTAAGAAAGTTCAAATAAAAATTGGTGTTGATCAAAAACAGGTTAATTGAGGAATTCCTGGAGGTAATTTATTGCAAATATATTTACAATTGAAACTAATTTGGGTCACTTTTGACGCATGTTGGTTGTATGTTATGTAACAAAGGGTTACCATGACAGCTGTGATGTTCACTCTTTTGACAGAGCACCAGTGGACAGTGAAGACTATGGAACAGAACATGTGATGGCTTTGTGTGGAAAGCTGCTGAAGCCAGCCGGTGACTCCTCATCAGTCTCTCCAGGCAGCACCCAGCTAAAAAAATACTTTGATATGTGAGTAATAACTAACTTGTCTCTAACATAATATTGAATGTCAGTGTTTCCCCTAGGTTTACTGCTGATATATTCTTTAAATCCTCTGGAGCTGAGAGAGGAGCTGTGGATTATTGTTATTGATTAATGCATCAGTGTTTCTTAGGGTCAAAAACACTAAACTCAACTTAAAATGAAAGCGTTTAGTTTATTTTATAAAAGAGCTCATGTTCAATGTGAAAAGTGACCGTGGATATAGATTAGTTGCAATTTGGTGCTATATATATTTAAAAAAGAAATAATAATACAAAAATATATATGGGTTAGGGTTAACCCTATCCAGTAGTTAGTTTTACGGTAAGCTTCACTGTTTTTTTATTTTATGTATTCACTTTAAGAGAAATGGATTTCAGAAACAAGTCGCACAAGTTTGGCTCGAGGTAAAATTAACAAAAGGTAACTGTTGTTACCCCTTCTAAACTTGTGAAATAATGAGAAAAATATGAACGGCTCTTCATAGAGCCACGTCCACACAGCTTTAAAGTTGTAGGAAGCTGAAGCATTACATTCGTGCCAATGGCTAGTTGTCGTTTCTAAGGTATTAGAAAGTTGGTGTTCTGGAAGGTTTAGCATAGGATCAATGCCCTTGGGATGCTCTCAATAACTGTTTTACAATTTGTTTTGTGTAACCCTGGTTCAAAGGTCCATCATACAAGATGTAGGGGATCTATTGGCAGCTGCTGATAATAACATCCATCATTATAGTTTACTAATAGTTATCACTTCACTTCCTCCTCCAGCACCTGGACACAGCAGGAACCTACGCCAGGATCCTGTTTGTGGTCTTCAGCTCCGCCTTCAACACCATCATCCCGGCTCTGCTGCAGGACAAGTTCTCCCAGCTGCGCGTGCCCGACTCCACCTGCAGGTGGATCACAGACCTCCTGTCTGACAGGAAGCAGCACTTGAGGCTGGGGAAACACCTCTCTGACTCCCGGACCGTCGGCATCGGTTCCCCTCAAGGCTGCGATCTTTCCCCTCTGCTCTTCTCCCTGTACACCAACAGCTGCACCTCCAGTCACCAGTCTGTCACGCTACTGAAGGTCAGACGACACCACGCTCATCGGACTCATCTCTGGTGGGGAGGAGTCTGCCTACAGGTGGGAGATGGACCATCTGGTCACCTGGTGTGGGGAAAACCACCTGTAGCTCAACACTCAAGACAGTGGAGATGGTTGTGGACTTTAGGAAGAACGCAGCCCCACCCATCCCCCATCACTCTGTGTGACTCCCCATCACTCTGTGTGACTCCCCAGTAACTGCTGTGGAGTCTTTCCGCTTCCTGGGCACCATCATCGCCCAGGACCTCAAACGGGAGCAGAACATGCTCCCTCATCAAAAAAGCCCAGCAGAGGATACTCCATCACCATCTGGTACGCTGTAGCCACAGCCAAGGATAAGGGCGGTGATCGGCTGTAATCTGCCATCCCTCCACGACCTGCACGCCTCCAGGACCCTGAGACGGGAAGATAGTGGCCGACCCCTCCCACCCTGGACACAAACTGTTCACCCCCCTCCCCTCCGCGCTCCATCAGGACCAACACCTCTCTCCATCAGGACCAAAACCTCTCTCCATCAGGACCAGAACCTCTCTCCATCAGGACCAGAACCTCTCTCCATCAGGACCAGAACCTCTCTCCATCAGGACCAGAACCTCTCTCCATCAGGACCAGAACCTCTCGTCACCTCAACAAGGCCCGCTCCCCCCCCACTGACACTTTACCTCAGCCACAACGCAGACTCTATGCATCACATAATGGAGATCACAGGATGGTAAATAATGAAATGTTTAAATATTGCTTACTGCACATATTTTATATTCTATAATTTATTGCATTCAATTTCGATGTAAATTACTGCTTTATTTTATTTCTATCTTACTATATTTGTATTACAGTGTTCTTAATATAGTTTGCTATCTGTGTACCGTACTTGTCGGACTATAAAGCGCACCTGCATATGAGCCGCAGCAGCTAAACTGTCCGTCTGTCTTGCTCTCGTTCTGTCTCTCGGTTCCACTTTTACTTTGGCGCGCTACCTGTCTCACTCTTTTCCGGCCTCCAGCTTTTCCTGCTGGAGCCCGCCGCTTAAAGGTGGCGGGCGCGGACCGGTCATAGAGCCCATAGCGTTAAAGGTGGTTAATTGTACCTGTAAAATCCATAGATTTAGGAGGTTCCCTAGTGGCCGTTAGCTGTACACAAAAAATGGAGGGAAAAGTCGCGGCTTATAGTCGAAAAGTACGGTACTTATTTTTATTTTATTTTTTTATTTGTATCATGCACCACGACACCTAGTCAAATTCCTCGTACGTGTGAACCTACCTGGCAATAAACCCGTTACTGATTCTGATCTGTTTGTCCTTTGCACTGCCACGTCTACAGCAGCGCAGGAAGGACAGAGGAAACATGATTGGGCCTCAAGTTTTTTGCAGCCAACATACATTCTCCTACAAACTTGGGATAGGAGGGCGAGTGAACAAGCTATCCATTGGTTGGAACCTACCATTGTTAGACTTACTACATCCTGCACACTGCTCCTTCAAATGGACAATGTGAACATATGTCGCCATTTTGTAAATCTTGTTATTTTCTGCAAACTACTTATTAGCTTAAGTTTAGGGAGTGAGGTGTGACTGATGGTGATTCAGAACAGAAGGATGCTCTTTGTGAGCCATATAGTACCGACTACCGAGTTTGAATCCAACTCCTATAGTGTATTTTATGTCTCTTCTCTTCCGTTGTTTCATGTCTCTCTGTAATCCCCTGTTGAAGAATAAAGCATGAACTTAATCTAACAAAAAAAGAGGTTTAGAGGTTAGAGCCAGGCTAGTCGTTTGCTCCTCTTTCCAGTCCAGTCTTTTAGCAAACTGGCTGCTGACTGTAGCTTGTGTTACTGTACAGAGTGAGAGTGATTTTCTTATTATAACAGAAGTTGTATGGGATACACACTCTCTCTCTTCCTCACACTTATTTTTGTAATCTTGTCTGTCAGCTGCTGCTCGGCAGTTCGACCGCAAGCTGACCTACAATGGCTTCAGTGAAACTGTGAAGAGGAAGTGGCTTCGTTATGCTCCAGAGCGCGAGGGAGGCATCCCAAGGAACACAAGTTAAACAAGTATAACTTAGGGTACCCCACCACACTCTGTGTTTTCCTTGTGCATACAGTACTGTTGAGAACTTCATAGTATGAAGTAAATACTTAAAACGACAGTTAATTATAAATCATATATGATCAATCATATTCTTGTATGAACCCATAATGAGAATGCTTCTTGATGGTTTTTGAATATGTATGTATGCTTACAATTTTAGTTGTTGCTGTTTGATAACTTTGCGTTTTAAAAAGAGGGTGTTGAGAGCTTCTTAGTATGTTGAATACTTAAAACGAAAGTTAGTTATAATCAAATATACTTTTACGATTTTATATGTTGCTATTTTTATAACTTTGCGTTTTGAAAAGTGGGTGTTGTGATTTCCATAACAGGTTGAATACTTAAAACGAAAGTTAGTTATAATCAAATATAACAATCATATTCTTGTATAAACTCAGAATGAAAAAGGTTTCATCTGTTATGTTTTCTATATTTGCAGTAAAAAACAAAGTGGTTTGTTAAGTTGAGTGTAAGGCCTAAAAATGATTTATGCCCTGCTCTCTGATAAGAGAGTAGGCAGGTTCTTTCCTCTCCTCTCACAGCAGGGAGGGGGGCTCCAGACTTAAGCAGAAACACATTGAGGCCTCAAAAAGGTGGTTATGTCATAGTCATAGAATATGTCCAGTCATGTTTTGTTTTACACAAACTTGGGAAGGTGTGTCTTATGCCAGAGCCAATAGAATATGTTGGTTGGGTATAGAGGAGGTGTTTGTGGGTTTTCTATCCGGTCTTTTGAGCATAAAAAGACTGGCTTTTTTGGTTTTCGTCGGGGAGAGGGGGGGAAACCCCTGGTATACTCTCTCCCGGTAAGCTCTGTCCTTCGGAGCTGGGTTAGACGGCTCTCGGTAAGGTTTTATGACATGATTTTATGCCGAAAGTTGCTATAATCAACGGAATCCATACATGGGTTTTATGCTGGTAGTTAATAGAACGATCCAGAATACATGACTTTATGCCGAAAGTTGCTATAACCAACGGAATCCATACATGGGTTTTATGCTGGTAGTTAATAGAACGATCCAGAATACATGACTTTATGCCGAAAGTTGCTATAACCAACGGAATCCATACATGGGTTTTATGCTGGTAGTTAATAGAACGATCCAGAATACATGACTTTATGCCGAAAGTTGCTATAACCAACGGAATCCATACATGGGTTTTATGCTGGTAGTTAATAGAACGATCCAGAATCCAAACATGGACTTTGAATGAATATGAATTAAGGTTTTAGATAAAAAATATATAACCCCATTTTGATATGTTTTGTATGATTATAATGTGTTAAAAGGTAAAGACTCTGTACTGGTTTGGACCTATTATTTTTTTCTTCAAATAAACTGATCTCACCTTTTGGATTGGGACAATAAAAGGGAAAATCTGTGCTCTCCTCTCCTGCTTCAAAGATAAGATTGCACCCTGCCACACACATGTTTAGGTAGGAACACACCCCATTTACTGATACCAAAATCCTTCGGGATCGCTTAAACAGATTAAAAAGAGTTGTCTGAATAGAAACAGCAGTTAATTGAACCTGGTTCTTCGGGGAGTTAATAGAGGTGAGATCTTGCTGACGTTTGGTGGATCTGAGCCAAGCAGTAAACTTACATAGACTCAGTAACTTCGGTCGGGTCAATTAGTGAGGTCAGAGTAATTTACCGGAATAAATTAATCGGGGCCTCACCTAGAACTCTAAACAGTACAAAGGTTACCGCCTCATAGTACTCATACTCATACTGTTCTTTCATGGACAATAGACTGTTGTTCTTACCGTCTTCATGGAAGACTTGAAGCTTCAGGCTGTTCTTGTTTGGAGTTGCACCAATGGTTCTTACACACCCTCTTTTTATGGGGGTATCTTGTGTCACTGTATATTTGCACATACGATGTGTCCTCTGTATTTATTCCACAGCCTTTGGGGAGCAATAACGGGTTAAGAGTCTTGCTCAGGGACACATTGCTGCCTGTTTTCAAAAAATAAATTTGAATATTAAAATCATGTTTTCTGTCATTTTTAGTTTGATTTCACACATGCATCACTGAGATCTAATAATACTAACACTGAAGTTCTGCCACTGTCTGCGTTTAAGTGTATGTCGTTAAAGACCTTTACAAGAGCAGTCTCAGAGCTGTGGTTTGGACGAAAGCCTGACTGGAACACATCGAAACAACTATTTAAATGCAAGAAATTACTCAACTGTTGAAAAACAACTTTTTCAATGATCTTACCTAGAAATGGCAGGTTTGATATGGGCCTGTAATTGTTCATTACTGAAGCAACTAGATTATTCTTTTTTTAAGAGCGGTTTAATGACTGCAGTTTTCAGGGCCTGTGGAAAAATACCTGAGTGAAGAGATTTGTTTACTATATGAAGTAGATCTGAGGCCATGCAGGGCAAAACATCTTTGAAAAATCCTGTTGGAATAATATCAAGGCAGCAGGAGGAGGACTTCAGAAGTTGTATAATGTCCTCTAGGTTTTTATCATTAATCTGATGGAATTGTGTCATGGTGTCTGAATTGATGTTAAGTGGACACAGAGACAACACATTTGCTGTACCTGATGCAGAGGCACTGACTGCTTGTCTGATTTTCTGAATGTTGTCAGTGAAAAAGGCAAAGTCATTGCACGCCCTGGTGGTTAGAAATTCAGAGGCTACTGACACTGGGGGGTTAGTTAGTCTGTCGATGGTAGCGAACAAGGCATGTGCGTTGTTCTTGTTTTTGGTAATGATGTCAGAGAAGAATGTTTGTCATGCGTTTTTTAAAGAGTCCTCTCCTGCCAGTATCACTACATAACAGTGTTTCCTGTCCTTTCAGTCGGATTCAAGCCATTTTGAACTGTTTATCCCAAAGTCAGATCAGGAATAAGGAACCCCTTTAGCAGATCTGCGTCAGACTCTGTATCCTTCTGTCAAGATGCTAACGAGTTTATTAATGTTTCTGATGGTCATGTGGTCGGCATCAGAGGGTCGAACCTGCAGAGCTCTGCTGCTGCTGTTAACCTCTTCTTCACAGAAACACTTCTTCTTTTCTCAGAAAAAGTCAAAATAAATCTGCAGAGATACAAATAGGAACCAGCATGTTGTAAACATGCATTACAACATGATCAGCTTCCTCTGTTGTGTTGCTGATGAAGAAGGCCTGCAGTTACCGTCACTCTGAATAACCAGACACATGAAATGCATCAAACACAAAAGTTAGACGTTACAATTTTTCCCCTCTTTTTTATAACAACCAAAGACAAAATAGATTTAAAAGCTAATCTCACATTAACTCCACAGCCATCAGAGGAGAGGTGGATGAGGAAGTGACTTTATTATCACAGGAAGTAGATGCTGAGTTCTAGTTAAAGAAGCAGCCGGGGAGAGACTCTGACAGTCGAGAGCCGGAGACCGAGAGAGAAGCACGATGTCTGAATTCAGAAGGATCGTGATGTCTTCATTCCTGATGCTGCTGCTCCACTTTCCAGGTGAGGACGCAGAGAACACACACTGTTCACGACTGTTAGTGAAAGCTAGTGAGGGCGTCTCTCAATTGAAATCGATGTATCCTCGGGCGAGATGCTGAACCCCAAGTCGCTCCCAATGGGGAACGGTGTGTGAATGATACCTTCTGTCGTGGTGTTTTGATCCGTTTCTACATGTAATATCCACTTTCCTCTATCGGGGTGTGGGCTATGACGCGCCTCTCTTTGCTTCCTAACTAACTTTGCAGAGATCGTTGTAGCGTTGGATCACATCAGGTTTATTCTTTGATCCAGGCGACATACAAACATGAAGACAAACTTCCTCGCTTCAAAGTAACTAAAAGTTCTCCGTATCAAAAAAGAACAAAAAGAACACGGTCAAAAGACTCTACCGCTTCCTGTCTAATCACACCCTCAGCTGTGAACCAACGTCATGCCATATAAGTAGACATACAGACATAAAGACATGCACGTCATATCCGACTGTGAACGCTTCAGTTAGTGATGTGGATCTGTAATTAACTCTGGTTTTAATGTGTCGTTAAATGATTCATTAAACAGATCAACCAGAACTCTAACTCTTTACCTTTTCATATAATACATCATTATTCTGTCAGCATTTATCACGTCTATATTTCCTTCTGCTTTTCCCCAACAGCTGCAGATGGGGAACATTACATCCTCACTGTCAGAGCTGGAGATGAACTCACTTTGCCTTTTGAACATTTGAATCATGATCAGGGTAAGTGTGAGAGAACTATCTGGACCTTCTATGGTTTAGGAGGCTCATCAATGAAGCTGCTTGAAGACGGACAGATTCACAAAGAAGCCAAAGCTAAATCAGACAGACTGAGAGTTACAGAGAATTGTACTCTGGTTATAAAGAACGTCACAGAGGAGGATGCTGGTGTTTACATCTGCAGCCAGGTCAGATCAGGACGACAA
This sequence comes from Chaenocephalus aceratus, assembly GCA_023974075.1. NCBI lineage: Eukaryota > Metazoa > Chordata > Actinopteri > Perciformes > Channichthyidae > Chaenocephalus > Chaenocephalus aceratus. Next base: position 268,299 of record JAMFTG010000074.1, read on the forward strand.
CAAGGTCCAGACTCTTTGGTTGATCTGTCTGTTGTTTCCAGTGAGTATTTACATCATGATGTTTCAAACTGTCTCTATAGAGCAATATACTGAAACATTACAATAATAATGATTACAGTGATGAAGTTACTCTTGTTGTCTTTCTCTCTCAATATCTCCGTCTTCAGTGACTGAACATCAGGACAACGATGAGGTGACGTTACGCTGCTCTGTGGAGAGATATGGACGGTGTGAACACTCAGTGAAGTGGCTGCTTCAGGGTCGAGATGTGGACAGAGATCACAGAGAGATAAACACGTCACAGTCTCTCTGCTCTGCCTCTGTGACATTTCAGACTTCTCTCTTTAGTCACACAACAAGGTCTGAGTTGTTTACTTGTGCAGTAACTAATGGTGATACAAGAGAAGTGCATCTGTTTCCCCTCAGCCCTCAGTCCTCAGGTGAGAACACGATAAGCTGTTTAAAAACACTTCTAACCGTCTAGTTATTAGAATATACTGAAACAACACATTTACAACGTCTCACATTTATCAGGGATGTAATGAGTTTCTGAAATGTGAAGAGACGGAAGGTTCTGATAAAAAAGAGAAGCTCTTAATTGAGCAACCAGGTTAGAATATAATGAGTGGTTTTAAATCACTTCTCACACATTTAATCACAGATAATGCTTGTTGGGGTTTGAGTTTTTGACGTCACTTAATTTTGTCATTTGGTTTATGCATAAAACTTTGTTGTAACTACATTTTTTTGCATGATGTTGTTTTATTCCTGAAGGTGATGCTACAACAACTGGAACACCAGCAACTGATGGAAGGACATCTGAAAACAACAAAGGAACAGGAGCAGACTGCAAACATCCAGAAGGACCAGGTAGAGACTGAAGAGAGGAAATACATTAACAGCTAAAAACCTCTGACTGTATTTCACACTTGGGACTTCTCTCTCTCCAGCTGTGTGGTGGCTCATCCTGGTGTCTGTGGGGTTAGCAGCTCTCATCGTCACCATGGTTACGGTCTACATCTGGACCAGAGCTAAAGGTGAGGGTTCATAGATTCAAGAGAAAAGACAAAGTAAACCGTGGAAGCTGAAGTCAACATGTTTGTCTTTTTGTTTTTTTCAGGGGGCAAAAAACGGATGAGAAAAAACCTGGTGAGTTTAAATATAAAATAATAGCTTGTAATATTTATTATTTTCATTGAACGGTGATTATAAGACAGGCAGAAGATTCGACAAAGGAGTAAAGTGTGCATGTTGTGTTGAAATGAAGTATCTCTGTGGGTCCCTTGAGCAAGGCACTAAAGCAGGGGTGTCAAACTCAATTTCATCGCGAGCCACATTAGCATTATGGTTGCACTCAAAGGGCCAGTTGTTACTATATAAATATAAATAATATATATATAAAATAATGTATTATATTACATTATTGCCGCTGCATTGGATTATTATAACTTAATAACTTCATAATTAACTACGTCTGAAAAGCAGAAGTCTACGGCAAATAATTGCAAGTCTCTTCAGTGTGCATGTCACAAAACGAGATGCATTGTGGGACACCGCTGCACTAAAGGAAGTACTGAGATATTGTACTTGTAAAAGTAGCAATACTACAATGTGAAAATACTCTAATATATAAATATGAATAATATACAAATATACCTACATTGAAAGTAGTGATTATGCAGAATGTAATAATATAATATGTGATTATAATAAGTGATGTTTTAATGTGTATCACTTCCATTTGCAATGAATGGTTTATTAAAATGACTTACATACTACTGGGTAGCTGAACTAGTTATATTTGTCATGTAATACATCATAGATGGTGATTTCTGCTCAATTTAAGAATGAAGTAAATACAAAATTAAAAAAAGGAATATAAAAGATATTAAATCAAGAATGTGGAATAAAGATGAATGGATGAAGACGAGTAAAAAGTTCAATATGAAGCTCCAAAACAAGGAGCCGTTAAAGTGTAAAGTAGCATTAACTGATGATAGTCAAGTCCTTCAAATATGTACTGAAGTAGAAAACTGAGTAAATGTACTTTGTTACTTTCCTGCTCTGCTGTGTGTTTTTACCATGTCTCTGTTCCATGTTGACAGGAGCAGAATGATGAAGATGAAGATCTGGTGAACGATGAAAACGATGGAGGGGCCTCTGCCTCTGTGTGACTGATCAACAACATCAACTCCCCTCAGAGTCCACTGCTGTCAAACATCACCTCCTCATATGTTACAGGAGAAAACAGGAGAACCATGAGATCATTGGAACATTTCTGATGCCTGAGAGCACCTGAGCCCCACGAGAGGCCCTTCAGAAACTCACCTCCATATGATAGGAAACACAGCTTATTATATTCATTCATTTCTGACTTAATGTCCTTTAAGTGTGCTCTCACATACCCATACATAGTTATACTGGATCTGATCTATAGTCTACAGTCTCTGTATATAACATCTCAATATTAGCAGTACTTGTACTCACACCTCATACCTTCACTTCTCACTGTAACTGCTGCACATGTTCAAACATACAAGTGTTGGGTTGAATTCAGAAAATATCTAAATTGTAAAATGATCCATAAAATGTTTTGTTAATTGTGTTCTCTAGGGAAAATCATTCAGCCTAGTGTCGATTTAATAACTTTCATAAATGCTTTTATCTCGTTTTTCAATAAATGATTCATAAAATGTCTTATAATTAGCATAGTGTGTACTTATACCTACAGTATATATACCTGTACTGCCTACTGTAACTGCTGCACATGCTCTATATATCTGATCAATGGTCTATACAATATATTTACTATACTCACTTTTTACTCTATGTGTATTCCTAAAGCTGAAATGCCTCCAGTATCTTAGCATGTTTTAATTAGCTTAAGTCCTAATGGAATATGTTTCTCCTTTTTTTACTACGGCTTTAATGAAATATAATCCAAATAAAAAGAGTACTTGTAATCAATATTATAATGAGTTGTGTTTCTCTCTCTATCTCCAACACACTGACAACACAACGCTCTGTTGGCTTTAACCCCTCTCTTTGCCCTGGCTCTCACTTTGTAAACAACATACAATTTGTGTCAGAGCCAAGGAAGGTGTTGCACATTTAGTGGAGCTGTGGTGATATCCTGGGATCAGGTATGAGGCAAGAGAGAGAGTGAGACTGTTTGATTTGACTTACGTACTCTTCAGCGTTCTTGGAGAGTGAATCAGAGCGTCACAGAGGAAGCTCTAAGAATGGCACATCGAGAAGAGGCTAGAACACCTGGCTAGGTGGCTATAGACCTTTCAAATCCCCTGATCAACATCCTGTCAGCTTTCATGTTGGTCCTCCGGTTCAGTCAGCGCTTCATCTGTTGAGCAGAACCCCATTTTGTCAGTTGTGTGCTGTTGAATGACGTTTGCGATTATTTGTGTGTTAGTGTGTGTGTTTCTTAAAGTGTGTGTTAATACACTGCAGCTCGACAGCACCACCCTCAGGTTTGTGTGTTTAATTTTTTTACGATCAAATGTTTTACTTTTGGTTTGTCACTGGAGGAAGATTTTATATTCTACTTTAAAAAGAAATCAAAACAGACCTTCCTGCTGTCGAGTTTTCATCAGTAACGTGGGTGCAGATGAACTTTGCTGCACAATCAATACTTTTATTTTAAATAAATGTTGCTTATATTTTATATTTTCACTTCAGTATGGTTTATTTGCAGGACTTTTAATAGTATTTTATTTTATTATAAAATATGTTCTGTAATTATTCATCTTGTTTATTTAGACCTGTTTTTCCTGCTGTATTTCCACTCCAGGCCTCTAGGGGGTGATACACTATTAAAGAACCTGACTGTCCCTGTAATGCTCCTGAATTTACAGATGCAGGGTTACAAGATAAAAGACTGTATATTAAAAACACCTGATGCTGCAATTCCTCTTCATCACACCACTTGACCTCAGTATGTCCTTATAAACTGCCTATACCTGATTTCTAGTGTATATTTGTGTGTGCTCATTGTTTATAAAACGCTCGTACAGCCTTTTCATGATATTGCAGTTTCATACACATTTCCCTCTCGTTTTACACAAAATAAGCGCTTTTCATTGGCTGGACACACCTGCTCACTGATTGGGCGGCTAAAGAGTCAATCAGGCAGGTTCTCATCAGGGATTGGCCAGCAGTCATCACGATGGCAGGTTCTCATCAAGGATTGGTCTTTCAGTTTTCGGTCAATGTCTCACCAAGAAACAGTAGCAGTAGTACATGGCTGAGGAGATCGCTGTCCTTAAATATAAGGATTTAAATGTTTGTTTGGTGGCCAGCTACAACCTAGCATCAAAACTGCAGCTGTTAGTTTATTACTTTGTTTGTCCAGCTCAGTGTTTCGCTACGGGGCATGCTCCCCATCGCTTTTCGTGTATTTTAATAAGTAATGGGATGAAGTTAGTTAATTATTTAGTAAGTTAATCCTACCAAGACACTGCATTTAACTGGACACGTTACATTAACCTTTAGATCTGCTGTCAGTTAGCACAGTTTAGCTTAGCATCAACCACATGGTAATGACTTCCGCTTTACAACTGAATTAAATCTAATGTGATATTAAAAGGCTGACTATTTATGCCCACTCACGTGTGTTGATTACTAGTTATACTACTGGCCTGTTACTATTTGAATAAATAATCGTCTTTAAAATGCTGCTAAGACAGATGTGTGCTGTGTGTTACTGTGTAGCTCTCACATCCGTGCAGCGGGCAGCCGTCATGCGGTTTCAACGGAGCGGCTCCTCAGTGCATGATCTGTGCATGCATGGAGGAGCAGACTATCGTGTTTTGCAAATGAAACGTGCAGCGTTTCATGCACCTGTAGGTTTCATGCACTTACATACTCTAGGGACTTGTGGGTACACTGTGTAGACATTAACTACCGGTCGCGGTCCGCCAAGTGTACAGAATAGTATGTACATATCACGGACTTTAATACATAGAAGGATGTCCATGAAATAGACATTGCAAATAAGTGTTTAACGGTGATTTAAACTAGTTTATGCGGGGAAAAGAGTGCTCAAAATCGGATTAAACAGGCTATTTCACACTTACATTACGTACTCCCATTAAAAGTGCATGAAATGTACAGGAATCTGTCCATTTCATCCACATTTGACGACGCGTCCAGGACGCGTCCAGGGTGGCTTTCTTACCCAGGAATTAGTGTCTAAGACCTGGGTAAGATTACTGTGAATACAGGGTGCACATGGCTTTTATAAATTATTTGATACATTTTATCAAAGTTATCAATTAGTAGCACGATCGGACACGAGCATTCTGTTTATTTCACACTGAAAGGAGACCGAGCTTGAAAAGCACCTCTCTGTGGCCGCTCCAAGACCCCCAAAACACGGACTAAGGAGCTCCAGGATCCCTCCCTGCCTTGAGAAAACAGGCTAGTTCACACTTCCATTACGTACACCGACAAAGCCACCTCTTCGGGGCCGCTCCAAGACCCCCAAAACACGGACTAAGGAGCTCCAGGATCCCTCCCTGCCTTGAGCAAACAGGCTATTTCAGACTTCCATGAAATACACCGGGGAAAAGCACCTCTCTGTGGCCGCTCCAAGACCCCCAAAACACGGACTAAGGAGCTCCAGGATCTCTCCCTGACATGCGTACTTCCAGAACCTTGCGCACCTTGGGTCCCCGGGCCCCCGAACTTAAGCACTCCCCCACGGACTAAACCCAGATGATCACACCCTCAAGAAACTCGTGCCCCTGGGAACCTTAAAGGGGGGTGTATTTTGCGGTGCTTTATCGTCCGCCCATCGGCATCCATATTCGGCCTTAATCACAGCAGCAGCACCACCACCCACCCTCCTGTGGAGGATGTTATCATGGCCCTGGTAACACTTAAAGGTGGTGTATGTTGCGATGCTTTACTGTCCGCACACCAGCATCCATATTCGGCCTTATTCACAGCAGCAGCAGCAGCAGCAGCAACAACACCCACCCTCCCGTGGAGGATGTTATCATGGCCCTGGTATTACTTAAAGGTGGTGTATTTTGCGGGGCTTTATCGTCTGCCCATCGGCATCCATATTCGGCCTTCTTCACGGCATTCCCCCCCTGTGCTGGAAGTTCACACTTTAACTGTTTTGTCATATTTCGTCTTTCGACGGTTGTGTGTGCCTGGCAAAGACGTGTACCCAAACTCAAGCACTCTGACTAAACACATAAGGACATCCGGGTAAAACCTTAGTGCCCCTGGTAAACCATGTCATTAAATGAGCTCTGTGATGTGCACATCACTTGGGTAAAAGGAGCTTTGTGTCGCCCTGCAAAATCACATTTGGTGTATTTCCAAAAAGCTGTGAAAATACACCTACATCCGTCATGTCCTGTCCTGTCCTATCCTGTCCTGTCCTGTAAAATAGCATTTTGTTTATTTCCATCATTTGGGCAAATACACATATTTTGGGACCCGTGGTGGGACCCCTGAGTCAGACGGTTCGTCTCGGTCACGCTTCATATCGGGCGGGCCGGGAGGGTGTGCTGCGCGGGGGTAACCCCGCGGAGCACAGCCTCCCGGGGTTAGAGTCGAACTCTCAGTTCGGAGGAACCGACCGCCAGAGCACCGGCACGAGGCCGGGCCGGCGGAGGCCCTCCGATGGCGGGTCGCGTTTGCCATTCGATCAGTGAGAAATCAGGAAAAAAGTCTGACTTAACTTTTTGGAGAACCAGAGAAAAGGGGTGAAAAATGGAAAAAAGTACCCGCAAAATAGTGTTCCATAAGGCGGGTAGAGTCCCCTGACAACTCCCCCTGCATTCCTCCAGAGTCGGAAAAAGTCTAAGTCAACTTTTGGAAGAACCAGAGAAAAGGGTGAAAATGGATACATTGTATCCAAAAATAGTGTCTCTTAAGGTAGGTAGAGTCCCCTGACAACTCCCCCTACATTCCTCCAGAGTCGGAAAAAGTCTAAGTTAACTTTTTGGAAGAACCATAGAAAAAGGTGAAAATGGATAAATTGTATCCGAAAATAGTGCCTCTTGAGGCGGGTAATTGTATCCGAAAATAGTGCCTCTTGAGGCGGGTAGAGTCCCCTGACAACTCCCCTTGCATTCCTCCAGAGTCAGGAAATACTCTGTTATCTTTTGGAAGAACCAGAGAAAAGAGTGAAAATGGATAAATTGTATCCGAAAATAGTGCATCTTGAGGCGGGTCATTGTATCCGAAAATAGTGCCTCTTGAGGCGGGTAAAAGGTATGTGAATATGGGGTGACACCAGCACATCCATAACCTTGGGCACCAGGCGAACCTGTGTACCCACACTTAAGCACTCCCCCACAGACTAAACCAAGAGGGAACACCGGGCAGAAGTTCGTACCCCTGGTAACACAGAATAACAAAAAAAATGGCGGAATGCCATTATTTTACCCTCAGACACATGCATAGATCACCCCCAAGTCTTGCATGTGTGTAGGCACAGTTGGTAAAATGTGTCCAGCCGCTGGCAGGGACTTTGCATCGGAAGTTGACATCACATTTCCATTGAGCGGACAAGGGTACATTTGAAGGACAAGTCCCACGTTAACTCTGTCCATAAGGCCGACATTTGCCTTACATGCATACTGTAGGTGCACTGCCGTCGGAGCACACCAGGGCGACGTTCCGGGACTTTAAAAATGTTGTGCATTCTTATTAATGAATTACCATCTTTAATAGAACAGTGTATCATGCCTCATATTTCACCCCTCTTTTTTCTAATGCGTCTTTTTCCCCCCAAGAGATGTTATTGTTAACCATGTACATTAAACTTCGCCTGTTCTCTGTTTTATTTTTTAGCAAGGATGACGCAAAGGAGCAGGAGTAAGACTGCTGAACAGGATGCAATAGAGCATATCATTCTGGTCAGAGACAAACCCTTCCTAGAGGCCAGGTTCATTAACACATTTAAAGGTAAGCCATTAATCTCATACAGTATGTAGTATCAAAGACCGTATAGCATTGTTTCATCAATATGACCCTGACCTTTTAGCCATTGCTCTTAGGTCATCAGCCTCAACAATGTAAGTTTTCAGGATATGTAATATGTAAATGTGTGCCCCTCTCATTGAAAAACAACACTGTATACCAAATCAATTGTGTCCTAAACTGCCAGACACCCGCCGTGTTTAGAGATGCTTTGACTACACTTTTGGATGTTGTTGGAGGATCACCAGCTGGTGGAATAACCCTGACTTTTAATCACAGCTTTCATGCGTCTTGGCTGCTCTCCACCAGTCTGTCACATGGCTGCTGGGTGACTATGCCATTCCTGGTGCAAAAATTCAAGCAACTCAGCTTTTATGGATGGCATGTTACCAACCATCTTCCTCTGGATCACATTCCAGAGGTTTCCCATGGGGTTCAGGTCTGGAGATTGGGGTGGCCATGACAGGGTCTGGTGATCCTCCAAACACACCTTGATTGACCTGGCTGTGTGGCATGGAGCATCGTCCAGCTGGAAAAAACAATCCTTTTTGTCAGAGCAGAAGGAAGCACGACTTGTTCCAGGAGAACCTTGTACGTGGTTCGTTGCATGCGTCATTCACCAAATGGCACAGTGGGTGCGCGACACTGAGGCTTGTAGGGCCTCTCCAGGTCTCTGTCTAACCATAAGATAACCAGGTGTTGGACATTTGGTTGAGGATGGGTGATTATCTGGGGGGGCTTCAGCACGGCTGAATGTCTTTGTGAAGGACGCATGAATTGAATGACGTACAAGGTTCTCCTGGAACAAATCGTGCTTCCTTCTGCTCTGACAATAAGTCTGACAATAAAGTCACCCAGCAGCCATGTGACAGACTGGTGGAGGGCAGCCAAAATGCATGAAAGCTGTGTTCAAAAAATAATATGAACTGGTTTTCTTTGCATTATTTGAGGTCTGAAAACACTGCATCTTTTTTTGTTATTTTGACCAGTTGTAATTTTCTGCAAATAAATGCTCTAAATAATAATATTTGTATTAGGGAGAGATTTCGGTAGTAAATAGAATAAATCAAAAATGTAAATTTGACTTAAACACATACCTATAACTAGTAAACCCAGAGAAACTGATGATTTAGCAGTGGTAGCATTTTTTTGTAGAGCTGTATGTATTTGTACATATAAAGATACACTTTTATTTTACTTTATTTTTCAAAGCATTTCATTTTAAAATGTATTAATAATAACAAATCTATTTGGTAAAAGATGTTTTAATTTTAAGTGAAGAAATGTTGGTGATGAATAAAGGTTCATTAAAAATGAGGTAAATGCTTAAATCCAAGCTGTTGAGTCTGTTGTCCTTTTTTATTTGAAGAAATCCCATTGACTCTACAGTTTGAATCTGTGTCTAATATTCACTTTTGAGGCAAAACGTATCAATTATGTCAGTATATTCAATTGTTTAGAGGTGGCACAGTGGTTAGTGTGTGCGGCCCATGAAAGTGGTCTCCACTGCCTACTAGGTGGGTTCGAATCCCAAGCCCTCCATAGCTTACAGGCAATGTCTTATCCTCTTCTTCCAACTTCACACTCTGGAATAATGGCACTCTGGTCAAAAACATATTTTTACAAGAATTTGAAATATCTGCAAATTAAAAGTCTTTGTCAATTTTGGACTCTCAACTGGTACAGAAATCCTGTAAAACATATGCAGGCCACACATTAGCAGCATCTTAGGGAGCTCATTCCTTTGTCATTGGTGAGAGATGTAGGGGCTCTTTATGATTTTGACTGTTGGTTAACAGAGAGCTGAAAAACTGTGTCCTGCTCCCTTTATTACAACCAGTCTAACATCAAGAATGCTTTTGTGTATGGTTAGAGACCTGTTAAATCTGGGTGGTTCACAAATAAGGTATTGTTCGGGTAGTGTGTGTGTAAAATGCCCAGTTATACCTGATGTCCTTATAACTAAGGTATTGTTAGGCTAGTGTGTGTGTATAAAATGTCCAGTCATACCTGATGTCCTTATAACTAAGGTATTGTTTGGGTAGTGTGTGTGTGTGTAAAATGCCCAGTTATACCTGATGTCCTTATAACTAAGGTATTGTTAGGGTAGTGTGTGTGTGTATATAAAATGTCCAGTTATACCAGATGTCCTTATAACTAAGGTATTGTTAGGGTAGTGTGTGTTTGTATAACATGTCCAGTTATACCAGATGTCCTTATAACTAAGGTATTATTAGGCTAGTGTGTGTGTATAAAATGTCCAGTCATACCTGATGTCATTATAACTAAGGTATTGTTAGGCTAGTGTGTGTGTGTATAAAATGCCCAGTTATACTAGATTTCCTCATAGCTTAGGTTTTTAAGAATTATAACCATTATCCCTTTTGAGCTCATCATAACAATGGCCTCTGTGTTTGTGTGTGTAAAGGTGAACTCCAAATAGTGGTGCAGGAATGAGTCCTAAAACCAGGAAGTGAGTCAGCATTTCACCACTAACTTTTCCCTCGTCTCAGAGCCAATGGGATTTCTCTATAGGAATTAGGGAAATATCTGGAACTAAGGTCTTTGGTCGAGACACATTTAAGAGACGGGTCACGTTTTGTTCTAGAACATTAAATCATCAGCATTGTCCCCACTGGTGATTTCTGAAGAGTGGAGGTGTCTGAAAAACAATGGTTGTTACCAAGTGGCTGAATAGGACTACAGAAGTTGTCGAGGCCGTCGTACGTCATTACGCCGAACACGTAAAACACTCCTCTAAATTAGTTTGCCCCTGTTCTGCTTGAAAGCAAGTCCCTGCCTCCTGCAAACTGTTAAAACAAACGCTTCAACTTGTTCCATTTAGAGTCTGTAGCTTTGAATATGGATCTTAATTTGGCGAGACTTGGAAGCAGCGACCCTGCTGTAGTTCGTTTATAGCATAACGTTACTGCAACTCAATCAACTTAATATTCACTTGTCCACTAAAAAGACAGCATTTCTCAATATTTCACTTCCTTCCATGATCATTTTAGGCTGCGCAGGTTCTATCATATGTCGAAGTCTCTGTCAGAATAAAATCCTCTGTCACTTTTCAATGACAGCCGACTGATAAAGACATTGTCAGAAATACTTGTATTGTCCATCGCAAAATCTCTGCATATGGTTATTAAAAACAGGTGCATATCTTGATGTTTAGGTCTCTGAACACTGAGGTCTGTGAACATGAGAAAGTGGTCTGCTCTTTGTACCATTGCTCTCCTAAGTTAGATACTTTTTTCTGTTCAACATGTAAAATAAACGGAAGTATTGGGCTACTTTTTCAATAACAAAATATTGCGCAACACATGTTTGAGGATAATGACCAGTGAAACCATTATTGTCCTCATGAGTACAGGTTTTCTACAATTCTGTGTGTGTATATTATCCAGATATACCATTGTGGTCCTCATAACTCAGGGACTTGCTTTGTGTATGGGTAATGTCCAGCTAATCCAGAGGGGTTCTCATAAGTCATAATTGGGTCAGGGAACGCCCAGTCCCGCCCCCGTCCTCACAGTCCTGTAAAATTTCAGGTCTTCAGATCTCTACACTCTTTTACCAAAACTGAATTCTAAATAGCCAGAAATGTAGCTGCATTTTTTATGATCAGTTCAAGCACTCTGCTGTCTCTCTACGGCAAAGGGGAAGGTGGGTCTCCATAAGTCAGTGTTTGAACTGGTACGAGGAAAAAGTCCTGACAAACCACCCATACCCGTGTGTGTGTGCGCGTGGGATTGTATGCGTGCGATTGTGTGTGTGTGTGCATTTTAATGATGTGCGTGTGTTAAAGTGCATCAAATCTATTTTCAAACTGGACTCCAGTAGAGCCACGCCTCCTTTTCAGTAAATATGGCCGACTTTGAGGCGATGAGGAAGTTCAAGCACCTTTCTGCTGATTCTCTGTCTGTTACTTTTCAGACAGGTTTTTAGAGAAATGGATCAGGACAAAAATAGAGAGAATCTTTGTTCCTGAAACTTTCAGAGTCTCTTTCCACAGAGGGGACACATGTTGATGTAGAAGAGACATGAAGAAGAGAGGACACATGTTGATGTAGAGGAGACATGAATAAGAGGGGACACATGTTGATGTAGAAGAGACATGTTGATATAGAAGAGACATGAAGAAGAGGGGACACATGTTGATGTAGAAGAGATGTGAAGAAGAGGGGACACATGTTGATGTAGAAGAGACATGAAGAAGAGAGGACACATGTTGATGTAGAAGAGACATGAAGAAGAGGGGACACAAGTTGATGTAGAAGAGACATGAAGAAGAGGGGACACATGTTGATGTAGAAGAGACATGAAGAAGAGGGGACACATGTTGATGTAGAAGAGACATGGAGAAGAGGGGACACATGTTGATGTAGAAGAGACATGAAGAAGAGGGGACACATGTTGATGTAGAAGAGACATGAAGAAAAAGGGACACATGTTGATGTAGAAGAGACATGAAGAAGAGGGGAAACATGTTGATATAGGAGAGACATGAAGAAGAGGGGACACATGTTGATGTAGAAGATACATGAAGAAGAGGGGACACATGTTGATGTAGAAGAGACATGAAGAAGAGGGGACACATGTTGATGTAGAAGAAACATGAAGAAGAGGGGACACATTTTGATGTAGAAGAGACATGAAGAAGAGGGGACACATGTTGATGTAGAAGAGACATGAAGAAGAGGGGACACATGTTGATGTAGAAGAGGGGATACATGTTGATGTAGAAGAGACATGAAGAAGAGGGGACACATGTTGATGTAGAAGAGACAAGAAGAAGAGGGGACACATGTTGATGTAGACGAGACATGAAGAAGAGGGGACACATGTTGATGTAGAAGAGACATGAAGAAGAGGGGACACATGTTGATGTGGAAGAGACATGAAGAAGAGGGGACACATGTTGATGTGGAAGAGACATGAAGAAGAGGGGACACATGTTGATGTAGGAGAGACATAAAGAAGAGAGGACACATGTTGATGTAGAGGAGACATGAAGAAGAGGGGACACATGTTGATGTAGAAGAGACATGTTGATGTAAAGGGGCATGAAGAAGAGGGGACACATGTTGATGTGGAAGAGACATGAAGAAGAGGGGACACATGTTGATGTAGGAGAGACATGAAGAAGAAGGGACACATGTTGATGTAGAAGAGACGTGAAGAAGAGGGGACACATGTTGATGTAGAAGAGACATGAAGAAGAGGGGACACAAGTTGATGTAGAAGAGACATGAAGAAGAGGGGACACATGTTGATGTAGAAGAGACATGAAGAAGAGGGGACACATGTTGATGTAGAAGAGACATGGAGAAGAGGGGACACATGTTGATGTAGAAGAGACATGAAGAAGAGGGGACACATGTTGATGTAGAAGAGACATGAAGAAAAAAGGACACATGTTGATGTAGAAGAGACATGAAGAAGAGGGGAAACATGTTGATATAGGAGAGACATGAAGAAGAGGGGACACATGTTGATGTAGAAGAGGGGACACATGTTGATGTAGAAGAGACATGAAGAAGAGGGGACACATACTGATGTAGAAGAGACATGAAGAAGAGGTGACACATGTTGATGTAGAAGAGACATGAAGAAGAGGGGACACATACTGATGTAGAAGAGACATGAAGAAGAGGGGACACATCTTGATGTAGAAGAGACATGGAGAAGAGGGGACACATGTTAATGGAGAAGTGGATTTTGCATAATAGGTGACCTCTCAATGCATTTTTTTTCACAATTAGCGAATTCTACTTTTACTAAAAAAAAAGATCTGAGTACTTGTTCCATCTCTTTGTAAAAGTTTAGTTAAACACATTTGTTGCATGTTTGGATCCACAATAAAAAAGGGTTAGGGTTAGGGTTAGGGTTAGGGTTAGGGTTAGGGTTCCGTTCTCAGAAAAAGTCAAAATAAATCTGCAGAGATACAAAGAGGAACCAGCATGTTGTTAACATGCATTACAACATGCTCAGCTTCCTCTGTTGTGTTGCTGATGAAGAAGGCCTGCAGTTACCGTCACTCTGAATAACCAGACACAAGAAATGCATCAAACACAAAAGTTAGACGTTACACTTTTCCCTCTTTTTTATAACAACCAAAGACAAAAGAGATTTAAAAGCTAATCTCACATTAACTCCACATCCATCAGAGGAGAGGTGGATGAGGAAGTGACTTCATTATCACAGGAAGTAGATGCTGAGTTCTTGTTAAAGAAGCATTAGGTTAGAGACTCTGGCAGTCGAGAGCCGGAGACCGAGAGAGAAGCACGATGTCTGAATTCAGAAGGATCGTGATGTGTTCATTCCTGATGCTTCTGCTCCACTTTCCAGGTGAGGACGCAGAGAACACACACTGTTTACGACTGTTAATGAAAGATAGTGAGGGCGTCTCTCAATTGAAATCGATGTATCCTTGGGCGAGATGCTGAACCCCAAGTCGCTCCCAATGGGGAACGGTGTGTGAATGATACCTTCTGTCGTGGTGTTTTGATCCGTTTCTACATTTAATATCCACTCTCCTCTATCGGGGTGTGGGCTATGACGCGCCTCTCTTTGCTTCCTAACTAACTTTGCAGAGATCATTGTAGCGTTGAATCACATCAGGTTTATTATTTGATCCAGGCGACATACAAACATGAAGACAAACTTCCTCGCTTCAAAGTAACTAAAAGTTCTCCGTATCAAAAAAGAACAAAAAGAACACGGTCAAAAGACTCTACCGCTTCCTGTCTAATCACACCCTCAGCTGTGAACCAACGTCATGCCGTATATAGACATACAGACATATAGACATGCACGTCATATCCGACAGCAAAGAAGTGAGACTTTAACTAACATCTTTTAAAGCGTAGTGTGACTCACTAAAATAAATATTTAAGAGTTTACTCTAAAGCCTTTTAGTAATAAGACAAACATTCAAACAATAATGATGAAAGGGAAATTGCTCTACACCTGCATTGAGCAAGGGGCACATTGCTCTGTATGAACTGGGGGTGAATGGGTGACTTGTTGTATGTAAAGCGCTTTGAGGGGGTATAAATAAATACAGTCAATTTACCATTGACCAAGTACATGAAATAAAACAGCTCGAATATCACTGACGGTACTTTACTACGTACTGTTCCTTTAACTGAGTGATGAGTTGTGTTTGTAACCTGGTGACTTTAGTGAACTCTCGCTCACTAAAACCCACATAGCAATATTCTTTAAAGTGATCCTCACCCTTACGATGAACGCTTCAGTTAGTGATGTGGATCTGTATTTAACTCTGGTTTTAATGAGTCGTTAAATGATTCATTAAACAGATCAACCAGAACTCTAACTCTTTACCTTTTCATATAATACATCATTATTCTGTCAGCATTTATCACGTCTATATTTCTTTCTGATTTTTCCCAACAGCTGCAGATGGGAAAAATTCCATCCTCACTGTCAGAGCTGGAGATGAAGTCACTTTGCCTTTTGAAAATTTGTATCAAGATCAGGGTAAGTGTGATAGAACTACCTGGACCTTCTTTGGTTTAAGCGGCTTATCAATGAAGCTGCTTGAAGACGGACAGATTCACAAAGAAGCCAAAGCTAAATCAGACAGACTGAGAGTTACAGAGGATTGTTCCCTGGTTATAAAGAAGGTCAAAGAGGAGGATGCTGGTGCTTACATCTGCAGATCAGACTCTGAGGTTCTTCTGCATGTTGTTACCAGTGAGTATTTACATCATGATGTTTCAAACTGTCTCTATAGAGCAATATACTGAATCATTACAATAATAATGATTACAGGGATGAAGTTAATGTTACTCTTGTTGTCTTTATCTCTCAATATCTCCATCTTCAGTAACTGGAAATCAGGTCGATAAAGAGGTGAAGTTACTCTGCTCTGTGTCGATATCTGTGGAGAGATATCAGTGTGATCACTCAGTGAAGTGGCTGCTTCAGGGTCGAGATGTGGACAGAGATCAGAGAGATATAAAGACATCACAGTCACCCTGCTCTGCCTCTGTCACATTTCAGACTTCTTTCTTCAGTAACACCTACAGGTCTGAGTTTTTTACTTGTAATGTAACTGATGGTGACACAGGAGAAGTGCATCTGTTTCCCCTCAACCCTCAGTCCTCAGGTGAGAACACGATAAGCTGTTTAAAATCACTTCTAACAGTCTTGTTATTAGAATATACTGAAACAACACATTTACAACATCTCACATTTATCAGGGATGTAATGAGTTTCTGAAATGTGAAGAGACGGATGGTTCTGATAAAAAAGAGAAGCTCTTAATTGAGAAACCAGGTTAGAATATAATGAGTTGTTTCAAATCACTTATCACACATTTAATCACAGATAATACTTTTTGGGGTTTGAGGTTTTGACGTCACTTCATTTTGTCATTTGGTTTATGCATAACACTTTTTTTGTTGTAACTACAGTTTTTTGCATGATGTTGTTTTATTCCTGAAGGTGATGCTACAACAACTGGGACACCAGCAACTGATGAAAGGACATCTGAAAACAACAAAGGAACAGGAGCAGACTGCAAACATCCAGAAGGACCAGGTAGAGACTGAAGAGAAGAAATACATTAACAGCTAAAAACCTCTGACTGTATTTCACACTTGGGACTTCTCTCTCTCCAGCTGTGTGGTGGCTCATCCTGGTGTCTGTGGAGTTAGCAGCTCTCATCGTCACTGTGGTTACGGTCTACATCTGGACCAGAACTAAAGGTGAGGGTTCATAGATTCAAGAGAAAAGACAAAGTAAACCGTGGAAGCTGAAGTCAACATGTTTGTCTTTTTGTTTTTTTCAGGGGGCAAAAAACGGATGAGAATAAACCTGGTGAGTTTAAATATAAAATAATAGCTTGTAATATTTATTATTTTCATTGAACGGTGATTATAAGACAGGCAGCAGATTCAACAAAGGAGTAAAGTGTGCATATTGTGTTGAAATGAAGTATCTCTGTGGGTCCCTTGAGCAAGGCACTAAAGCAGGGGTGTCAAACTCAATTTCATCGCGAGCCACATTAGCATTATGGTTGCACTCAAAGGGCCGGTTGTAACTATATAAATATAAATAATATATATATATAAAATAATGTATTATATTACATTATTACCGCTGCATTGGATTATTATAATTTAATAACTTCATAATTAACTACGTCTGAAAAGCAGAAGTCTACGGCAAATAATTGCAAGTCTGTGCATGTCACAAAACGAGATGCATTGTGGGACACCGCTGCACTAAAGGAAGTACTGAGATATTGTACTTGTTAAAGTAGCAATACTACAATGTAAAAATACTCTAATATATAAATATGATTAATATACAAATATACCTAAATTGAAAGTAGTGATTATGCAGAATGTAATAATATAATATCTGATTATAATAAGTGATGTTTTAATTTGTATCACTTCCATTAGCAAAGAATGATTTATTAAAATGACTTGCATACTACTGGGTAGCTGAACTAGTTATATTTGTCATGTAATACATCATAGATGGAGATTTCTGCTCAATTTAAGAATGAAGTAAATACAAAATTAAAAAAGGAATATAAAATATATTAAATCAAGAATGTGGAATAAAGATGAATGGATGAAGACGAGTAAAAAGTTCAACATGAAGCTCCAAAACAAGGAGCCGTTAAAGTGTAAAGTAAGCATTAACTGATGATAGTCAAGACAAGTCCTTCAAATATGTACTGAAGTAGAAAACTGAGTAAATGTACTTCGTTACTTTCCAGCTCTGCTGTGTGTTTTTACCATGTCTCTGTTCCATGTTGACAGGAGCAGAATGATGAAGATGAAGATGAGGTGAACTATGAAAACGATGGAGGGGCTTCTGCCTCTGTGTGACTGATCAACAACATCAACTCCCCTCAGAGTCCACTGCTGTCAAACATCACCTCCTCATATGTTACAGGAGAAAACAGGAGAACCATGAGATCATTGGAACATTTCTGATGCCTGAGAGCACCTGAGCCCCACGAGAGGCCCTTCAGAAACTCACCTCCATATGATAGGAAACACAGCTTATTATATTCATTCATTTCTGACTTAACGTCCTTTAAGTATGCTCTCACATTCCCATACATAGTTATACTGGATCTGATCTATAGTCTACAGTCTCTGTATAACATCTCAATATTAGCAGTACTTGTACTCACACCTCATACCTTCACTTCTCACTGTAACTGCTGCACATGTTCAAACATACAAGTGTTGGGTTGAATTCAGAAAATATCTAAATTGAAAATGATCCATAAAATGTTTTGTTAATTGTGTTCTCTAGGGAAAATCATTCAGCCTAGTGTCGATTTAATAACTTTAATAAATGCTTTTATCTCGTTTTTCAATAAATGATTCATAAAATGTCTTATAATTAGCATAGTGTGTACTTATACCTACAGTATATATACCTGTACTGCCTACTGTAACTGCTGCACATGCTCTATATATCTGATCAATGGTCTATACAATATATTTACTATACTCACTTTTTACTCAATGTGTATTCCTAAAGCTGAAATGCCTCCAGTATCTTAGCATGTTTTAATTAGCTTAAGTCCTAATGGAATATGTTTCTCCTTTTTTTACTACGGCTTTAATGAAATATAATCCAAATAAAAAGAGTACTTGTAATCAATGTTATAATGAGTTGTGTTTCTCTCTCTATCTCCAACACACTGACAACACAACCCTTTGTTGGGTTTAACCCCTCTCTTTGCCCTGGCTCTCACTTTGTAAACAACATACAATTTGTGTCAGAGCCAAGGAAGGTGTTGCACATTTAGTGGAGCTGTGGTGATATCCTGGGATCAGGTATGAGGCAAGAGAGAGAGTGAGACTGTTTGATTTGACTTACGTACTCTTCAGCGTTCTTGGAGAGTGAATCAGAGCGTCACAGAGGAAGCTCTAAGAATGGCACATCGAGAAGAGGCTAGAAAACCTGGCTAGGTGGCTATAGACCTTTCAAATCCCCTGATCAACATCCTGTCAGCTTTCATGTTGGTCCTCCGGTTCAGTCAGCGCTTCATCTGTTGAGCAGAACCCCATTTTGTCAGTTGTGTGCTGTTGAATGACGTTTGCGATTATTTGTGTGTTAGTGTGTGTGTTTCTTAAAGTGTGTGTTAATACACTGCAGCTCGACAGCACCACCCTCAGGTTTGTGTGTTTCATTTTTTTTACGATCAAATGTTTTACTTTTGGTTTGTCACTGGAGGAAGATTTTATATTCTACTTTAAAAAGAAATCAAAACAGACCTTCCTGCTGTCGAGTTTTCATCAGTAACGTGGGTGCAGATGAACTTTGCTGCACAATCAATACTTTTATTTTAAATAAATGTTGCTTATATTTTATATTTTCACTTCAGTATGGTTTATTTGCAGGACTTTTAATAGTATTTTCTTTTATTATAAAATCTGTTCTATAATTATTCATCTTATTTATTTAGACCTGTTTTTCCTGCTGTATTTCCACTCCAGGCCTCTAGGGGGTGATACACTATTAAAGAACCTGACTGTCCCTGTAATGCTCCTGAATTTACAGATGCAGGGATACAAGATAAAAGACTGTATATTAAAAACACCTGATGCTGCAATTCCTCTTCATCACACCACGTGACCTCAGTATGTCCTTATAAACTGCCTATACCTGATTTCTAGTATATATCTGTGTGTGCTCATTGTTTATAAAACGCTCGTACAGCCTTTTCATGATATTGCAGTTGCATACACATTTCCCTCTCGTTTTACACAAAATAAGCGCTTTTCATTGGCTGGACACACCTGCTCACTGATTGGGCGGCTAAAGAGTCAATCAGGCAGGTTCTCATCAGGGATTGGCCAGCAGTCATCACGAGGGCAGGTTCTCATCAAGGATTGGTCTTTCAGTTTTCGGTCAATGTCTCACCAAGAAACAGTAGCAGTAGTACATGGCTGAGGAGATCGCTGACGGCAATTCTGACCTTTAACCAAAATGGGTCAGTGATATTTGTTATCATGTATTTGAAACAAAATATAAGGATTTAAATGTTTGTTTGGTGGCCATCTACAACCTAGCATCAAAACTGCAGCTGTTCTTTTATTACTTTGTTTGTCCAGCTCAGTGTTTCGCTACGGGGCATGCTCCCCATCGCTTTTCGCATGATCTGTGCATGCATGGAGGAGCAGACTATCGTGTTTTGCAAATGAAACGTGCAGCGTTTCATGCACCTGTAGGTTTCATGCACTTACATACCCTAGGGACCAGAGGGTACAATGGTTGGACATTTACTACCGGCCGCGGTCTGCCTAGTGCCAGGGTCCATATAACCGACCGCAATGCATAGCGGGAAGTCGGTTATATAGACATCAACAAAATAAGTGTTTAACGGTGACTAGTTTATGCGGGGAAAAGAGTGCTCAAAATCGGATTCAACTGGCCATTTCATCCACACCTCACGACTCCCATTAAAAGTGATTGAAATGTACAGGAATCTGTACATTTCATCCACATTTGATGACCCGTCATGGGTGACTTTCTTCCCCAGGAATTAGTGTCTGAAAGCTGGCTAAGATTACTTTAAATACTGGGTACACATGGCTTCATTACCCATGAATTAGTGTGTGAAAGCTGGGTAAGTTTGATGTGAATTTAAGGAAGATATGGCCATTTCATCCACACCTGATGACTCCCATTAAAAGTGATTGAAATGTACAGGAATCTGTCCATTTCATTCACATTTCTTACCCAGGAATTAGTGTCTGAAAGCTGGGTAAGATTACTTTAAATACTGGGTACACATGGCTTCATTACCCATGAATTAGTGTGTGAAAGCTGGGTAAGTTTGATGTGAATTTAAGGGAGATATGGTCATTTCATCCACACCTGAATACTCCCATCAAAAGTGATTGAAATGTACAGGAATCTGTCCATTTCATTCACATTTCTTACCCAGGAATTAGTGTCTGAAAGCTGGGTAAGATTACTTTAAATACTGGGTACACATGGCTTCATTACCCATGAATTAGTGTGTGAAAGCTGGGTAAGTTTGATGTGAATTTAAGGGAGATATGGTCATTTCATCCACACCTGAATACTCCCATCAAAAGTGATTGAAATGTACAGGAATCTGTCCATTTCAATCACATTTGATGACCCGTCCAGGGTGACTTTCTTCCCCAGGAATTAGTGTCTGAAAGCTGGGTAAGATTACTTTAAATGCAGTGTGCACATGGCTGTATTACCCAGCAATTAGTGTGTGAAAGATGGGTAAGTTTGATGTGAATTTAAGGAAGATATGGCCATTTCATCCACACCTCACGACTCCCATACAAAGTGATTGAAATGTACAGGACTCTGTCCATTTCATCCACATTTGACGACCCGTCAAGGGTGGCTTTCTTAACCAATATGTACACCGACAAAGCCACCTCTTCGGGGCCGCTCCAAGACCCCCAAAACACGGACGCAGCAGCCCCAGCATCTCTCCCTGACATGAGCAAACAGGTTATTTCAGACTTCCATGAAATACCCCGGGGAAAAGCACCTCTCTGTGGCCGCTCCAAGACCCCCAAAACACGGACTAAGGAGCTCCAGGATCTCTCCCTGACATGCGTACTTCCAGAACCTCGCACACCTTGGGTCCCCGGGCCCCCGAACTTAAGCACTCCCCCACGGACTAAACCAAGATGATCACACCCTCAAGAATCTCGTGCCCCTGGGAATCTTAAAGGGGGGTGTATTTTGCGGTGCTTAATCGTCCGCCCATCGGCACCCATAGTCGGCCTTCTTCACAGCAGCAGCACCCAACCTCCATGGAGGATTTTTCTCGTGCCCCTGGCAACACTTAAAGGGGGTCTACTTTGCGGTGCTTTACCGTCCGCCCATCGGCACCCATAGTCGGCCTTCTTGACAGCAGCACCACCCACCCTTCAGTGGAGGATTTTTCTCGTGCCCCTGGCAACACTTAAAGGGGGTCTACTTTGCGGTGCTTTACCGTCCGCCCATCGGCACCCATAGTCGGCCTTCTTGACAGCAGCACCACCCACCCTTCAGTGGAGGATTTTTCTCGTGCCCCTGGCAACACTTAAAGGGGGTCTACTTTGCAGTGCTTTACCGTCCGCCCATCGGCACCCATAGTCGGCCTTCTTGACAGCAGCACCACCCACCCTTCAGTGGAGGATTTTTCTCGTGCCCCTGGCAATACTTAAAGGGGGTCTACTTTGCGGTGCTTTACCGTCCGCCCATCGGCACCCATAGTCGGCCTTCTTGACAGCAGCACCACCCACCCTTCAGTGGAGGATTTTTCTCGTGCCCCTGGCAACACTTAAAGGGGTCTACTTTTGCGGTGCTTTACCGTCCGCCCATCGGCACCCATAGTCGGCCTTCTTGACAGCAGCACCACCCACCCTTCAGTGGAGGATTTTTCTCGTGCCCCTGGCAACACTTAAAGGGGGTCTACTTTGCGGTGCTTTACCGTCCGCCCATCGGCACCCATAGTCGGCCTTCTTCACAGCACCACCTGCCCTGCTGGAGGTTCACACTTTAACTTTTTTACCCTCTTCTACCTTACAAATCATCACACACTTGAGCACTCCTCACTCGGACTAAACACCTCCATGCTACCACCAGAACCAGAATATCGTGCCCCTGGAGATCTTAAAGGAAAAAAACCCATAGTGGGCTTTAAAAACAGAAGACTTAGTAATTTTAACAAACTTTATTTACAGTAATATTGACAGTAATAAATACATTCACACAGGATATAAAGTATTTACAAGGGGACTGATTACAACAACACACTGCATATTTACAAGTTGATCACTGGCAAAAGTGGGTGAAGTTGGGGCAGAGTATGGCACCCTCTCTTCACCCATGTCTGAGGGGCTGTGTTCGGCCAGTGACTGGTCCCTCGTCGCTCGCCAAGCGTTGACATTTCTTGGTAGGGAGTCTTGGTAGGGAGCCGGGCTGTGCTCCTCTCCAGAGATGTCACTGTCGATGTCAATACCCGCAAAAGTGTCTTCATTTCCCGCTGCTACTGCTGTCGATGCCGCCGCCGCTGCTTGCAGTGACTCTGTGAAGAGCAACCGAATGTCCGCAGCCTCCTTCAAAGAAGGATTATTCGCGTAAAATTTGTCCGCAGTTGCAGTGTTGTGACACATGAAATCACTCACTCGTTGGCGGTTGCCTTTGTCTTGAAACCTCTTCGCATTATCGGCGTGGACTGTGCGGAGGTCGGTGAAGTTAATGGGACCGTGGAGCCCCACATCAGCCCATGCCAACCTCAGGGAGTAGGCAAGCTTCCTGAACGGGTTCTTCCCCTCTGTGTATAGAAAGTAACGGCTCTGGGTGCAGGTCAGCGTACCCTTGATTTCCAGCCACCTCTTCATCCATCCAAATTCTTCTACGGTGAGGTACAGCTGCGCTTCCCCGAACGCGTTGGCCGTCTTGTGGTTGCTTACCTGTTATGACAGAGTTAGAGAGTGTCAATACAATGTCAATCATGCATATAACTGCCAGAATAAATGCATTGATTAATAGCACTCACATGAACCAGGTAGCCGAAGGCAGTGCCAGTTGTATCCGCCTTTCGGACCTCGGCGTTGGTCATGTTGGAGTAGACCCCCGGACGATGGCCGTAAATGCAGCTCCAATGAAGAGTCATATACCCATAGAGCAGGGTCCGGGTTGCGGTAGTCGGATTGCTGGCCATCACATCCAGGAGCTGAGGGATGCGAGTGGTGGTCGAAGTCAAGCATGTCATTAGGTCGTTGTGGCTCGGCAGACCTTCCATCTTGTCACGCTTCACTTGCATCTGGTGGATAAGTACTTTTCTCTTCAGGGACTTCAAGATGGCAACTACTTCCCGTTTGATTAAAATCATGTCGGTTTGGCTGAGCCTGCTCCCCTTGCATGGTGTGTCGGCCATGTACTTGAGAAAGTGTGATATATTCTTGATGTAGAAGTCGGAGGGTCGTGACCTGAAGGCTTGACTTCATCAGGCTCCGGGACCACCCACGTATCCTCTTGAGATCCCTCAAAAGAGCCAGTCAGACAGGCGATTGAACCCGTGAGCCATGAAACTTAGGAACGACTTCACTCTGCTCAGTTTGGAAACTGTGTTTTCCTGGAGCCTCACTGGTGGGTCGATACCTGCATAATGCTCCCGGTATCCTTGAAGATACTCCTCTGTGAAATATAAACAGTACTTTAATGACAACACATCGTGTGTTACAGAAACTGCATGTGTCACATAGCCAACACACTTACCCATGACCCGTGGGAATGTGATGTCCCGCATTATATTTCCCCGGCCCCCTGCCCCGGAACCAGGGGAATGGATGGGAGGGGAGGTTGACGAGGCCTCGGTATGCATGGATGCAGGCTCTGAGGAGCTGGATGAATGTGTGTGAGAGCCAGTGGGGGACTCGCTGCAGGCGGGAATGGGAGACTTGCTGCAGGAGGGACCTTTCGACTTGGACAGCCTCGTTGGTGTCGACTCTGTTCGGGGTCGTTTCTTCAGAATGACCCGCTCTCGTTCCTCCCCATCGAACGCGGGCATGTCCCCGGCCCGCTGATCCATCCTCTGTCGCTTGTGCTTTATCCTCTGCTGCAACTTGCAGCGCAGGGATTTCACCTCAGCAGCATATATGTCCCGCTGAGCCCTCACTGCGTTTGCCTCCAGCCTCCATTCTTTGCAGTCCGGGTTGTCACATTCATTCACCGGGGACAAGGGTGGAGGTTGTGACAGTATATCGTCGTCTGCCACCATGTCAACAGCCCAAGCGGTAATCATTTCTATGGTGGGGTTTGTCATTCGGAGTTCATAAAGCTCCTTCTTGGCCACTGTCATTTTCAGTTTATTTCGAACCACATGTAGTTCCTCCCGGGCCAGCTCAACATGGTCTCTGGCCAAGTGGCGATCCAGCCTTGTGCCCCGGTACTCGCATCCCAGAATGGTTACAGGGATGGAGCCTAATGTTGGTCCGTCCGTTGGCCAACAACAGCAGAATTTTTCTTTCAACCAAGTTACGCACACCATGGCGCCTCTGCAGGTGCTTGCTCAGGGCACGGTAGAAACTATTACAGATCGGACAACGGACCGCCATCCGACCTGTATTCTTGAGCATTTCGGTACCGGGAAATGTCACCAGAATCGTGGGTAAAAAAGAAGGAAGCGTGAAAAGACTCACGAAAGATGCACTCAGCTTATTTCAAACCGGTGTTTGTTTTCATTTGCATCATGGTGCGGTGTCCCATTTAGGCACTCGTTAAGCGGGCAGAGATCCCTGTAATCTCCCCTCACGTTCCTCCAGAGTCTGGTTCTCCCAAAGGATACCCGACAGTTTCGGGTACGACAACGTGGGGATAACAGTACCCTCCGGGCAATCCGTCCCCCAGGGGGACGGAGGCATTGAACCCCTCTCACCTGCTCCCGGAGGAGGCAGGGGAGTCAGGGGAGTCAGGTACCCAGAGGGCGCACGGTGGACGGCCAGGCGAGGCCGCCACACCACGCTGGAGTCAGGGTCCCGGTGAGGCGCAGGACGGAGCACCCGGCAGTAGCCTCCAGCAGACCCCCGCGCGGTTCCCTCGGAAGAGAGTGGAGAGGCGGGTGTTTTCCATCTGCTGGCGGGTTTGCCGGGGTAACAGCATCCTCCGGGGAGGCATTGAACCCCTCTCACCTGCTCCCGGAGAGGCAGGGGAGTCAGGGGAGTCAGGTACCCAGAGGGTGCACGGTGGACGGCCAGGGCGAGGCCGCCACACCGCGCTGGAGTCAGGTCCCGGTGAGGCGCAGGGACGGAGCACCCGGCAGTAGCCTCCAGCAGACCCCCGCGCGGTTCCCTCGGAAGAGGTGGAGAGGCGGGTGTTTCCATCTGCTGGCGGGTTGCCGGGGTAACAGCATCCTCCGGGGAGGCATTTGAACCCCTCTCACCTGCTCCCGGAGGAGGCAGGGGAGTCAGGGGAGTCAGGTACCAGAGGGCGCACGGTGGACGGCCAGGGCGAGGCCGCCACACCGCGCTGGAGTCAGGGTCCCGGTGAGGCGCAGGACGGAGCACCCGGCAGTAGCCTCCAGCAGACCCCCGCGCGGTTCCCTCGGAAGAGGTGGAGGAGGCGGGTGTTTCCATCTGCTGGCGGGTTGCCGGGGTAACAGCATCCTCCGGGGAGGCATTGAACCCCTCTCACCTGCTCCCGGAGGAGGCAGGGGAGTCAGGGAGGTCAGGTACCCAGAGGGCGCACGGTGGACGGCCAGGGCGAGGCCGCCACACCGCGCTGGAGTCAGGGTCCCGGTGAGGCGCAGGACGGAGCACCCGGCAGTAGCCTCCAGCAGACCCCCGCACGGTTCCCTCGTCCCTCGGAAGGGGTTGGAGAGGCGGGTGTTTTCATCTGCTGGCCAGAGTCAGAAAAAAGTATAAGTTAACTTTTTGGAAGAACCATAGAAAAGGGTGAAAATGGATAAATTGTATCCGAAAATAGTGTTCCATAAGGCGGGTAGAGTCCCCTGACAACTCCCCTACCTTCCTCCAGAGTCAGAAAAAGTATAAGTTAACTTTTTGGAAGAACCATAGAAAAGGGTGAAAATGGATAATTGTATCCAAAAATAGTGTTCCATAAGGCGGGTAGAGTCCCCTGACAACTCCCCTACCTTCCTCCAGAGTCAGAAAAAGTATAAGTTAACTTTTTGGAAGAACCATAGAAAAGGGTGAAAATGGATAAAATGTATCCCAAAATAGTGTTCCATAAGGCGGGTAGAGTCCCCTGACAACTCCCCTACCTTCCTCCAGAGTCAGAAAAAGTATAAGTTACTTTTTGGAACAACCATAAAAAAGGGTGAAAATGGATAAAATGTATCCCAAAATAGTGCCCCTTGAGGCGGGTAGAGTCCCCTGACAACTCCCCTTGCATTCCTCCAGACACCAGTTTGAAAACTTAAAGTTTTGTGAGAACCAGGATTGGGGGTCCTCTTGGCAACAATTTCATCCGATCCAAAGTGCTCCTGAGGCGGATACATTCCTCCATGATTTTCCCCATCATGTGAAAATAGCTCGTTTTTTTCTAAGTGCTCTCAAAAACCGGGTTTCCGATTTCGTGCAGATGGTAGCTTGAAAAGATGAATGAATTTTTGGACGGAGGAGGGGAGGCTCTGGTTTCCCTCTCCGTTGTAAATTGCAACGGGGGAGTGGAAAAGTCTCCGGGGCTTCGTCCCGAAGCGCCGAGACTTGACCCCCTCCCCCGTTGGCACTTAGCCGTTTTTAACAGAATTTTCAAAAACTTCATTTTTGATTATTTTAACATATAATTGACCGTTTTCTTTACTTTTTTTTGCTTTCCCACGGGTGAGGACGCATGGCAGGCCGCCTATGAGCTTCCAATTCGGCCTGGAACCTCCGGGAATTATGGGTTAAGCTCCATATACTGACGACTCCCATTAAAAATGCATGAAATGTACAGGAATCTGTCCATTTCAATCACATTCGATGACCCCATTAAAATGCATGAAATGTACAGGAATCTGTCCATTTCAATCACATTCGACGACCACATTAAAAATGCATTAAATGTACAGGAATATGTCCATTAAAAATGCATGAAATGTACAGGAATATGTCCATTCATCCACATTCGACGACCCCATTAAAAATGCATGAAATGTACAGGAATCTGTCCATTTCAATCACATTTGATGACCGGTCCAGGGTGACTTTGTTACCCAGGAATTAGTGTCTGAAAGCTGGGTAAGATTACTTTAAATGCAGGGTACACATGGCTGCATTACCCAGCAATTAGTGTGTGAAAGCTGGGTAAGTTTGATGTGAATTTACGCAAGATATGGCCATTTCATCCACCCCATTAAAAATGCATGAAATGTACAGGAATCTGTCCATTTCAATCACATTTGATGACCGGTCCAGGGTGACTTTGTTACCCAGGAATTAGTGTCTGAAAGCTGGGTAAGATTACTTTAAATGCAGGTACACATGGCTGCATTACCCAGCAATTAGTGTGTGAAAGCTGGGTAAGTTTGATGTGAATTTAAGCAAGATATGGCCCATTTCATCCACCCCATTAAAAATGCATGAAATGTACAGGAATCTGTCCATTTCAATCACATTTGATGACCGGTCCAGGGTGACTTTGTTACCCAGGAATTAGTGTCTGAAAGCTGGGTAAGATTACTTTAAATGCAGGGTACACATGGCTGCATTACCCAGCAATTAGTGTGTGAAAGCTGGGTTATGATTGATGTGAATTAAGGAAGATATGGCCCTTTCAAACACACCCTCACGACTCCCATCAAAAGTGATTGAAATGTACAGGAATCTGTCCATTTCATTCACATTTGACGACCTGAGCAGGGTGGACTTTGTTACCCAGGAATAAGTGTCTGAAAGCCGGGGAAGATTACTCAGGGTATACAGGACTTTCACCCTCCCCCGTTGGCACTTAGCCGTTTTTTCGAGAATCATCCATACTTCCATAACATGAGGACCCCCGAACCCCGGAATTAAGCACTCCCCAACGGACTAAACCCAGATGTTCACACCCTCCAGAACTTAATGCCCCTGGTGAGTCAGAAAAGAGGTTGTATTTTGTGGTTCTTTATCGTCCGCTCATCGGCACCCATAGTCGGCCTCTTTCACAGCAGCAGCACCCACCCTCCATTGAGGGTATTCTCGTGCCCCTGGGCAACACTTGAACGGGGTGTATTTTGCGGGTGCTTTATCGTCCGCCCATCGGCACCCATAGTAGGTCCAGTCGCTGACAGGTACTTGACATCGGAGGTTGACATCGCATTTCCATTGAGCGGACATGCGTACATCTGAAGGGCAAGTTCCACGGTACCTCCGTCTCTAAGGCTGACATTTGCCTTACATACTCTAGGGACTTGTGGGTACACTGTGTGGACATTAACTACCGGTCGCGGTCCCCCAAGTGTACAGAATAGTATGTACATATCACGGACTTTAATACATAGAGGGATGTCCATGAAATAGACATTGCAAATAATGAATTTCGGTGATTTAAACTAGTTTATGCGGGGAAAAGAGTGCTCAAATCGGATTAAACAGGCTATTTCACACTTAGATTACGTACTCCCATTAAAAGTGCATGAATGTACAGGAATCTGTCCATTTCATCCACATTTGACGACGCGTCCAGGACGCGTCCAGGGTGGCTTTCTTACCCAGGAATTAGTGTCTAAGACCTGGGTAAGATTACTGTGAATACAGGGTGCACATGGCTTTTTATCAATTATTTGATACATTTTATCAAGTTATCAATTAGTAGCACGATCGGACACGAGCATTCTGTTTATTTCACACTGCAAGGAGACCGAGCTTGAAAAGCACCTCTCTGTGGCCGCTCCCAAGACCCCAAAACACGGGACTAAGGAGCTCCAGGATCCCTCCCTGCCTTAAGAAAACAGCTAGTTCACACTTCCATTACGTACACCGACAAAGCCACCACTTCGGGGCCGCTCCAAGACCCCCAAAACACGGACTAAGGAGCTCCAGGATCCCTCCCTGCCTTTGAGCAAACAGGCTATTCAGACTTCCATGAAATACACCGGGGAAAAAGCACCTCTCCTGTGGCCGCTCCAAGACCCCCAAAACACGGACTAAGGAGCTCCAGGATCTCTCCCTGACATGCGTACTTCCAGAACCTTGCGCACCTTGGGTCCCCGGGCCCCAAACTTAAGCACTCCCCCACGGACTAAACCCAGATGATCACACCCTCAAGAAACTCGTGCCCCTGGGAACCTTAAAGGGGGGTGTATTTTGCGGTGCTTTTCGTCCGCCCATCGGCATCCATATTCGGCCTTAATCACAGCAGCAGCACCACCACCCACCCTCCTGTGGAGGATGTTATCATGGGCCCTGGTAACATTAAAGGTGGTGTATGTTGCGATGCTTTACTGTCCGCAAACCAGCATCCATATTCGGCCTTATCACAGCAGCAGCAGCAGCAACAACACCCACCTCCCGTGGAGGATGTTATCATGGCCCTGGTATTACTTAAAGGTGGTGTATTTTGCGGGGCTTTATCGTCCGCCCATCGGCATCCATATTCGGCCTTCTTCACGGCATTCCCCCCCTGTGCTGGAAGTTCACACTTTAACTGTTTTGTCATATTTCGTCTTTCGACGGGTTGTGTGTGCCTGGCAAGGACGTGTACCAAACTCAAGCACTCTGACTAAACACATAAGGACATCCGGTAAAACCTTAGTGCCCTGGTAAACCATGTCATTAAATGAGCTCCGTGATGTGCACATCACTTGGGTAAAAGGAGCTTTGTGTCGCCTGCAAAATCACATTTGGTGTATTTCCAAAAGCTGTGAAATACACCTACATCCGTCATGTCCTGTCCTGTCCTGTAAAATAGCATTTTGTTTATTTCCATCATTTGGGCAAATACACATATTTTGGGACCCGTGGTGGGACCCCTGAGTCAGACGGTTCGTCTCGGTCACGCTTCATATCGGGCGGGCCGGGAGGCTGTGCTCGCGGGGTTACCCCCGCAGCACACCCTCCCGGCCATCAGAGTCGAACTCTCAGTTCGGAGGAACCGACCGCCACAGCACCGGCACGAGGCCGGGCGGCGGTGGCCCTCGATGGCGGGTCGCGTTTTGCCATTCGATCAGTGAGAAATCAGGAAAAAAGTCTGACTTAACTTTTGGAGAACCAGAGAAAAGGGGTGAAATTGGAAAAAAGTACCCCCAAAATAGTGTTCCATAAGGCGGGTAGAGTCCCCTGACAACTCCCCCTGCATTCCCTCCAGAGTCGGAAAAAGTCTAAGTCACTTTTTGGAAGAACAGAGAAAAAGGGTGAAAATGGATACATTGTATCCAAAAATAGTGTCTCTTAAGGTAGGTAGAGTCCCCTGACAACTCCCCCTACATTCCTCCAGAGTCGGAAAAAGTCTAAGTTAACTTTTGGAAGAACCATAGAAAAAGGTGAAAATGGATAAATTGTATCCGAAATAGTTGCCTCTTGAGGCGGGTAATTGTTATCCGAAAATAGTGCCTCTCTTGAGGCGGTAGAGTCCCCTGACAACTCCCCTTGCATTCCTCCAGAGTCGGAAATACTCTGTTATCTTTTGGAAGAACCAGAGAAAAGGGTGAAAATGGATAAATTGTATCCGAAAATAGTGCAATCTTGAGGCGGGTCATTGTATCCGAAAATATGTTGCCTCTTGAGGCGGGTAAAAAGTATGTGAATATGGGGTTGACACCAGCACATCCATAACCTTGGGCACCAGGCCGAACTGTGTACCCACACTTAAGCACTCCCCCACGGACTAAACCAAGAGGGAACATCGGGCAGAAGTTCGTGCCCCTGGTACACAGAATAACAAAAAAAATGGGGGAATGCCATTATTTTACCCTCAGACACATGCATAGATCACCCCCAAGTCTTGCATGTGTGTAGGCACAGTTGGTAAAATGTGTCCAGCCGCTGTGCAGGGACTTTGCATCGGAAGTTGACTCATTCACATTTCCATTGAGCGGACAAGGGTACCATTTGAAGGACAAGTCCCACGTTAACTCTGTCATAGGCCGACCATTTACCTTACATACCAGGACTGTAGGTGCACTGCCGTCGGAGCACCACCAGGCGACGTTCCGGACTTTAAAACATGTTTGTGCAATTCTTATAATTGAAACTACCATCTCTTATGAAAAGTCTATCATGCCTCATATTGCCACCCCTCTTTTTTCTAATGCGTTGTTTTTCCCCAAGAGATGTTATCTGTTAAACCATGTCCATTAAACTTAGCCTGTCTCTGTTTTATTTTAGCAAGTGATGACGCAAAGGAGCAGGGTCGGAGTAAGACTGCTGAACAGGATTGCAATTTTTTTTTTAGAGCATATCCATTCGGGCAGAGACAAACCCTTCATAGAGGCACAGGTTCATTACACATTTAAAGGTAAGCCATTCATCTCATACAGTATGTAGTATCAAGACCGTATAGCATTGTTTCATCAATATGACCCTGACCTTTTAGCCATTGCTCTTAGGTCATCAGCCTCAACAATGTAAGTTGTCAGGATATGTAATAGGTAAATGTGTGCCCCTCTCATTGAAAAACAACACTGTATACCAAATCAATTGTGTCCTAAACTGCCAGACACCCCGCCGTGTTTAGAGATGCTTTGAATACACTTTTGGATGTGGTTGGAGGATAACCAGCTGGTGGAATAACCCTGACTTTTAATCACAGCTTCATGCGTCTTGGCTGCTCTCCACCAGTCTGTCACATGGCTGCTGGGTGACTATGCCATTCCTGGTGCAAAAATTCAAGCAACTCAGCTTTGATGGATGGATGTTACCAACCATCTTCCTCTGGATCACATTCCAGAGGTTTCCCCATGGGGTTCAGGTCTGGAGATTGGGGTGGCCATGACAGGGTCTGGTGATCCTCCAAACACACCTTGATTGACCTGGCTGTGTGGGCATGGAGCATCTTCCAGCTGGAAAAAAACAATCCTTTTTGTCAGAGCAGAAGGAAGCACGACTTGTTCCAGGAGAACCTTGTACGTGGTTTCGTTTCATGCGTCATTCACCAAATGGCACAGTGGGGTGCGGGACACTGAGGCTTTGTAGGGCCTCTCCAGGTCTCTGTCTAACCATAAGATGACCAGGTGTTGGACATTTGGTTGAGGATGGGTGATTATCTGGGGAGCTTCAGCACGGCTGAATGTCTTTGTGAAGGACGCATGAATTGAATGAAGTACAAGGTTCTCCTGGAACAAATCGTGCTTCCTTCTGCTCTGACAATAAGTCTGACAATAAAGTCACCCAGCAGCATGTGACAGACAGCCAAAAATGGAGGGCAGCCAAAATGCATGAAAGCTGTGTTAAAAAAAAAAATATTAACTGGTTTTCTTTGCATTATTTGAGGTCTGAAAACACTGCATCTTTTTTGTTATTTTGACCATTTGTAATTTCTGCAAATAAATGCTCTAAATAATAATATTTGTATTAGGGAGAGATTTTCGGTAGTAAATAGAATAAATCAAAATGTAAATTTGACTTAAACACAATACCTATAACTAGTAAACCCAGAGAAACTGATGATTTAGCAGTGGTAGCATTTTTTGTAGAGCTGTATGTATTTGTACATATAAAGATACACTTTTATTTACTTTATTTTTCAAAGCTATTTCATTTTAAAATGTAATATAATAATAACAAATCTATTTGGTAAAAGATGTTTTAATTTTAAGTGAAGAAATGTTGGTGATGAAAAAAGGTTATTAAAAATGAGGTAAATGCTTAAATAATCCAAGCTGTTGAGTCTGTTGTCCCTTTTTTATTTGAAGAAATCCCATTGACTCTCTACAGTTGAATCTGTGTCCAATATTCACTTTTGAGGCAACACGTATCAAATTATGTCAGTATATTCAATTATTTAGAGGTGGCCACAGTGGTTAGTGTGTGCGGCCATGAAAGTGGTCTCCACTGCCTACTAGGTGGGTTCAAATCCCATGCCCTCCGTAGCTTACAGGCAATGTCTTATCCTCTTCTTCCAATCACACTCTGGAATAATGGCACTTTTAATTGAAATATCTGCAAATTAAAAAGTCCTTGTCAATTTGGACTCTCAACTGGTACAGAAATCCTGTAAAAACATTTGCAGGCCACACATAGCAAGCATCTTAGAGAGCTCATTCCTTTGTCATTGGTGAGAGATGTAGGGGCTCTTTGGGATTTCGACGGTTAACCAACAGAGAGCTGAACAACTGTGTCCCTGCTCCCTTTATTACAACCAGTCTAACATCAAGAATGCTTTTGTGTATGGTTAGAGACCTGTTCAATCTGGGTGGTTCACAAATAAGGTATTGTTTCGGGTAGTGTGTGTGTGTGTGTGTGTGTGTGTGTGTGTGTGTGTGTGTGGTGTGTGTGTGTGTGTGTTGTGTGTGTAAAAAATGCCCAGTTATACCTGATGTCCTTATAACTAAGGTATTGTTAGGGTAGTGTGTGCGTGTCTATAAAATGTCCAGTTATAACCAGATGTCCTTATAACTAAGGTATTGTTAGGGTAGTGTGTGTGTGTAAAATGCCCAGTTATACCTGATGTCCTTATAACTAAGGTATTGTTAGGGTAGTATGTGTGTGTGTGTATAAAGTGTCCAGTTATACCAGATGTCCTTATAACTAAGGTATTATTAGGCTAGTGTGTGTGTGTATAAAATGTCCAGTCATACCAGATGTCCTTATAACTAAGGTATTGTTAGGCTAGTGTGTGTGTGTATAAAATGCCCAGTTATACTAGATTTCCTCATAGCTTAGGTTTTGTTAGGTTAGAATTATAACCATTATCCCTTTTGAGCTCATCATAACAATGGCCTCTGTGTTTGTGTGTGTATAGGTGAACTCCAAATAGTGGTGCAGGAATGAGTCCTAAAACCAGGAAGTGAGTCAGCATTTCACCACTTCCTGTTCCCTCGTCTCAGAGCCAATGGGATTTCTCTATAGGAATTAGGGAAATATCTGGAAATAAGGTCTGTGGTCGAGAAACATTTAAGAGACAGGTCACGTTTTGTTCTAGGACATTAACTCATCAGCATTGTCCCCACTGGTGATTTCTGAAGAGTGGACGTGTCTGAAAAACGATGGTTGTTACCAAGTGGCTGAATAGGACTACAGAAGTTGTCGAGGCCGTCGTACGTCATTACGCCAAACACGTAAAACACTCCTCTAAATTAGTTTGCCCCTGTTCTGCTTGAAAACAAGTCCTGCCTCCTGCAAACTGTTAAAACAAACGCTTCAACTCGTTCCATTTAGAGTCGGTAGCTTTGAATATGGATCTTAAGTTGGCGAGACGTGGAAGCAGTGACCCTGCTGTAGTTCGTTTATAGCATAACGTTACTGCAACTCAATCAACTTAATATTCACTTGTCCACTAAAAAGACAGCATTTCTTAATATTTCACTTCCTTCCATGATCATTTTAGGCTGCGCAGGTTCTATCATATGTCGAAGTCTCTTTCCAAATAAAATCCTCTGTCACTTTTCATGACA
Source organism: Chaenocephalus aceratus (assembly GCA_023974075.1). Classification (NCBI taxonomy): domain Eukaryota; kingdom Metazoa; phylum Chordata; class Actinopteri; order Perciformes; family Channichthyidae; genus Chaenocephalus; species Chaenocephalus aceratus. The sequence goes on from JAMFTG010000074.1 coordinate 303,286, forward strand.
GCCGACTGGTAAAGAGAGTGTCAGAAATACTTGTATTGTCCATCGCAAAATCCCTGCATATGGTTATTAAAAACAAGTGTTTGTCATCAAAGGAACAAGAAAAAAACTGCATATCTTGATGTTCAGGTCTCTGAACTCTGAGGTCTGTGAACATGAGAAAGTGGTCTGCTCTTTGTACCATTGCTCTTCTAAGTTAAACTTTTTTTCTGTTCAACATGTAAAACAAACGGAAGTATTGGGCTACTTTTTCAATAACAAAATATTGCGCAACACATGTTTGAGGATAATGTCCAGTGAAACCATTATTGTCCTCATGAGTACAGGTGTTCTACAATGATGTGTGTGTATATTGTCCAGATATACCATTGTGGTCCTCATAACTCAGGGACTTGCTTTGTGTATGGGTAATGTCCAGCTAATCCAGAGGGGTTCTCATAAGTCATAATTGGGTCAGGAAACGCCCAGTCCCGCCCGGTCCTCACAGTCCTGTAGAATTTCAGGTCTTCAGATCTCTACACTCTTTTACCAAAACTGAATTCTAAATAGCCAGAAATGTAGCTGATATTTTTATGATCAGTTCAAGCACTCTGCTGTCTCTCTACGGCAAAGGGAAAGGTGGGTCCCCATAAGTCAGTGTTTGAACTGGTACGAGGAAAAAGTCCTGACAAACCACCCATACCCGTGTGTGTTGTGGTGCGCGTGCGATTGTGTGCGTGCGATTGTGTGTGTGTGTGTGTGTGTGTGTGTGTGCATTTTAATGATGTGTGTGTGTTAAAGTGCGTCAAATCTATTTTCAAACTGGACTCCAGTAGAGCACGCCTTCTTTTCAGTAAATATGGCCTACTTTGAGGCGATGAGGAAGTTCAAGAACATTTCTGCTGATTCTCTGTCTGTTACTTTTCAGACAGGTTTTTAGAGAAATGGATCAGGACAAAAATAGAGAGAATCTTTGTTCCTGAAACTTTCAGAGTCTCTTTCCACAGAGGGGACACGTGTTGATGTAGAAGAGATGTGAAGAAGAAGGGGACACATGTTTGATGTAGAAGAGACATGAAGAAGAGGGGACACAAGTTGATGTAGAAGAGACATGAAGAAGAGGGGACACATGTTGATGTAGAAGAGACATGAAGAAGAGGGGACACATGTTGATGTAGAAGAGACATGAAGAAGAGGGGACACATGTTAATGTAGAAGAGACATGAAGAAGAGGGGACACATGTTGATGTGGAAGAGACATGAAGAAGAGGGACACTTTGTGATGTAGGAGAGACATGAAGAAGAGGGGACAACATGTTGATGTAGAAGAGACGTGAAGAAGAGGGGACACATGTTGATGTAGAAAGAACGACACATATTGATGTAGGAGATACATGAAGAAGAGGGGACACATGTTGATGTAGAAGAGACATGAAGAAGAGGGGACAGATGTTGATGTAGAGGAGACATGAAGAAGAGGGGACACATGTTGATGTAGAGGGAGAGATGAAGAAGAGGGGACACATGTTGATGTAGAAGATACATGAAGAAGAGGGGACACATGTTGATGTAGAAGAGACATGAAGAAGAGGGGACACATGTTGATGTAGAAGAAACATGAAGAAGAGGGGACACATTTTGATGTAGAAGAGACATGAAGAAGAGGGGACACATGTTGATGTAGAAGAGACATGAAGAAGAGTGGACACATGTTGATGTAGAAGAGGGATACATGTTGATGTAGAAGAGACATGAAGAAGAGGGGACACATGTTGATGTAGACGAGACATGAAGAAGAGGGGACACATGTTGATGTAGAAGAGACATGAAGAAGAGGGGACACATGTTGATGTGGAAGAGACATGAAGAAAGAGGGGACACATGTTGATGTGGAAGAGACATGAAGAAGAGGGGACACATGTTGATGTAGGAGAGACATGAAGAAAGAGGGGACACATGTTGATGTAGAAGAGACATGAAGAAGAGGGGACACAAGTTGATGTAGAAGAGACATGAAGAAGAGGGGACACATGTTGATGTAGAAGAGACATGAAGAAGAGGGGACACATGTTGATGTAGAAGAGACATGAAGAAGAGGGGGACACATGTTAATGTAGAAGAGACATTAAGAAGAGGGACACATTTTGATGTGGAAGAGACATGAAGAAGAGGGGAACTGTTGATGTAGGAGAGACATGAAGAAGAGGGACACATGTTGATGTAGAAGAGACGTGAAGAAGAGGGGACACATGTTGATGTAGAAGAGACGTGAAGAAGAGGGACACATATTGATGTAGGAGATACATAGAGAGGGGGACACATTTTGATGTAGAAGAGACATGAAGAAGAGGGGACAATGTTGATGTAGAGGAGACATGAAGAAGAGGGTGACACATGTTGATGTAGAGGAGAGATGAAGAAGAGGGGACACATGTTGATTAGAAGATACATGAAGAAGAGGGGACACATGTTGATGTAGAAGAGACTGAAGAAGAGGGGACACATGTTGATGTAAAGAAACATGAAGAAGAGGGGACGCATTTTGATGTAGAAGAGACATGAAGAAGAGGGGACACATGTTGATGTAGAAGAGACATGAAGAAGAGTGGACACATGTTGATGTAGAAGAGGGGATACATGTTGATGTAGAAGAGACATGAAGAAGAGGGGACACATGTTGATGTAGAAGAGACAAGAGAAGAGGGGGACATATGTTGATGTAGACGAGACATGAAGAAGAGGGGACACATGTTGATGTAGAAGAGACATGAAGAAGAGGGGATACATGTTGATGTGGAAGAGACAGGAAGAAGAGGGGACACATGTTGATGTGGAAGAGACATGAAGAAGAGGGGACACATGTTGATGTAGAGAGACATGAAGAAGAGGGACACATGTTGATGTAGAAGAGACGTGAAGAAGAGGGGACACATGTTGATGTAGAAGAGACATAAGAAGAGGGGACACATGTTGATGTGGAAGAGACATGAAGAAGAGGGGACACTTGTTGATGTAGGAGAGACATGAAGAAGAGGGGACACATGTTGATGTAGAAGAGACGTGAAGAAGAGGGGACACATGTTGATGTAGAAGAGACGTGAAGAAGAGGGGACACATATTGATGTAGGAGATACATGAAGAAGAGGGGACACATGTTGATGTAGAAGAGACATGAAGAAGAGGGGACAAATGTTGATGTAGAGGAGACATGAAGAAGAGGGGACACATGTTGATGTAGAGGAGAGATGAAGAAGAGGGGACACATGTTGATGTAGAAGATACATGAAGAAGAGGGGACACATGTTGATGTAGAAGAGACATGAAGAGAGGGGACACATGTTGATATAGAAGAAAACATGAAGAAGAGGGACGCATTTTGATGTAGAAGAGACATGAAGAAGAGGGGACACATGTTGATGTAAGAAGAGACATGAAGAAGAGTGGACACATGTTGATGTAGAAGAGGGGATACATGTTGATGTAAGAGACATGAAGAAGAGGGGACCATGTTGATGTAGAAGAGACAGAGAAGAGGGGACATATGTTGATGTAGACGAGACATGAAGAAGAGGGGACACATGTTGATGTAGAAGAGACATGAAGAAGAGGGGATACATGTTGATGTGGAAGAGACATGAAGAAGAGGGGACACATGTTGATGTGGAAGAGACATGAAGAAGAGGGACACATGTTGATGTAAGAGAGACATGAAGAAGAGGGGACACATGTTGATGTAGAAGAGACGTGAAGAAGAGGGGACACATGTTGATGTAGAAGAGACATGAAGAAGAGGGGACACATGTTGATGCAGAAGAGACATGAAGAAGAGGGACACAAGTTGATGTAGAAGAGACATGAAGAAGAGGGGACACATGTTGATGTAGAAGAACATGTAAAGAGGGGACACATGTTGATGTAGAAGAGACATGAAGAAGAGGGGACACCATGTTGATGTAGAAGAGACATGAAGAAGAGGGGACACATGTTGATGTAGAAGAGACATGAAGAGAAGGGACACATGTTGATGTAGAAGAGACATGAAGAAGAGGGGAAACATGTTGATATGGAGAGACATGAAGAAGAGGGACACATGTTGATGTAGAAGAGGGGACACATGTTGATGTAGAAGAGACATGAAGAAGAGGGGACACATGTTGATTGTAGAAGAGACATGAAGAAGAGGGGACACATGTTGATGTAGAAGAGAACATGAAGAAGAATGGACACATGTTGATGTAGAAGAGACATGAATAAGAGCTGACACATGTTGATGTAGAAGAGACATGAAGAAGAGGGGACACATACTGATGTAGAAGAGACATGAAGAAGAGGGGACCACATGTTGATGTAGAAGAGACATGGAGAAGAGGGGACACATGTTAATGGAGAAGTGGATTTTGCATAATAGGTGACCTCTAAATGCATTTTTTTTCACATATGGCGAATTCTACTTTTACTAAAAAAAAAGATCTGAGTACTTGTTCATCTCTGTGTAAAAGTTTAGTTAAACACATTTGTTGCATGTTTGGATCCACAAGAAACAAAGGGTTAGTGTTAGGGTTAGGGTTTAGGGTTAGGGGTTAGGGTTCGTTCTCAGAAAAAGTCAAAATAAATCTGCAGAGATACAAAGAGGAACCAGCATGTTGTTAACATGCATTACAACATGCTCAGCTTCCTCTGTTGTGTTGCTGATGAAGAAGGCCTGCAGTTACCGTCACTCTGAATAACCAGACACAAGAAATGCATTAAACACAAAAGTTAGACGTTACACTTTTCCCCCTCTTTTTTATAACACCAAAGACAAAAGAGATTTAAAAGCTTATCTCACATTAACTCCACATCCATCAGAGGAGAGGTGGATGAGGAAGTGACTTCATTATCACAGGAAGTAGATGCTGAGTTCTTGTTAAAGAAGCAGCCAGGGAGAGACTCTGGCAGTCGAGAGCCGGAGACCGAGAGAGAAGCACGATGTCTGAATTCAGAAGGATCGTGATGTCTTCATTCCTGATGCTGCTGCTCCACTTTCCAGGTGAGGACGCAGAGAACACACACTGTTCACGACTGTTAGTGAAAGCTAGTGAGGGCGTCTCTCAATTGAAATCGATGTATCCTTGGGCGAGATGCTGAACCCCAAGTCGCTCCCAATGGGGAACCGTGTGTGAATGATACCTTCTGTCGTGGTGTTTTGATCCGTTTTCTACATTTAATATCCACTCTCCTCTATCGGGGTGTGGGCTATGACGCGCCTCTCTTCGCTTCCTAACTAACTTTGCAGAGATCGTTGTAGCGTTGAATCACATCAGGTGTATTCTTTGATCCTGGCGACATACAAACATGAAGACAAACTTCCTCGCTTCAAAGTAACTAAAAGTTCTCCGTATCAAAAAAGAACAAAAAGAACACGGTCAAAAGACTACTACCCGCTTCCTGTCTAATCACACCCTCAGCTGTGAACCAACGTCATGCCGTATGTAGAGATAGACATACAGACATATAGACATGCACGTCATATCTGACAAGCAAAGAAGTGAGACTTAAACTAACATCTTTTAAAGCGTAGTGTGACTCACTAAAATAAATAGTTAAGAGTTTACTCTAAAGCCTTTTAGTAATAAGACACACATTCAAACCAAAGCGCTTTGAGGGGTGAGAGACTGGATGAAGCGCTTTATAAATATGAGTGAATGGGTGACTTGTTGTTTGTAAAGCGCTTTGAGGGGGTATAAATAAAATACAGTCCATTTACCATTGACCAATTACATGAAATAAAACAGCTCTAATATCATTAACGGTACTTTACTACGTACTGTTCCTTTAACGAGAGTGATGAGTTGTGTTTGTAACGTGGTGACTTTAATAATAATAATATATTTAATTTATATAGCGCTTCTCATCTGCCAAGACAAATCTCGAAGTGCTTCACAACAAGGGATACTGATACACTTTGAGAGATTAAACAATAATTGTAATAATAATAAGAAATCAAAAAATAAAAAAATAAAATATAAAATAGAGTAGAGTACTTTAGTGAACTCTTGCTCACTAAAACCCACATAGCAAATATTCTTTAAAGTGATCGTCACCCTCACTCTGAACGCTTCAGTTAGTGATGTGGATCTGTAATTAACTCTGGTTTTAATGAGTCGTTAAATGATTCATTAACAGATCAACCAGAACTCTAACTCTTTACCTTTTCATATAATACATCATTATTCTGTCAGCATTTATCACGTCTATATTTCTTTCTGATTTTTCCCAACAGCTGCAGATGGGGAACATTACACTCCTCACTGTCAGAGCTGGAGATGAACTCACTTTGCCTTTTGAAAATTTGAAACAGATCAGGGTAAGTGTGAGAGAACTATCTGGACCTTCTATGACTTAGGACGCTCATCAATGAAGCTGCTTGAAGACGGACAGATTCACAAAGAAGCCAAAGCTAAAATCAGACAGACTGAGAGTTACAGAGAATTGTACTCTGGTTATAAAGAACGGCACAGAGGAGGATGCTGGTGTTTACCTCTGCAGATCAGACTCTGAGGTTCTTCTGCATGTTGTTACCAGTGAGTATTTACATCATGATGTTTCAAACTGTCTCTATAGAGCATATACTGAATCATTACAATAATAATGATTACAGTGATGAAGTTAATGTTACTCTTGTTGTCTTTCTCTCTCAATATCTCCATCTTCAGTGACTGTATATCAGGACAATTATGAGGTGACGTTACTCTGCTCTGTGTCGATATCTGTGGAGAGAATATCGGTGTGAACACTCAGTGAAGTGGCTGCTTCAGGGTCGAGATGTGGACAAAGATCACATAGAGATAAAGACATCACAGTCCTCTCTGCTCTGCCTCTGTCACATTTTCAGACTCCTTTCTTTAGTAACACCTACAGTCTGAGTGTTTTACTTGTGCAGTAACTGATGGTGGCACAGGAGAAGTGAATATGTTTCCCCTCAGCCCTCAGTCCTCAGGTGAGAACATGTTAAGCTGTTTAAAATCACTTCTAACAGTCTTGTTATTAGAATATACTGAAACAACACATTTCCAACATCTCACATTTATCAGGGATGTAATGAGTTTCTGAAATGTGAAGAGACGGATGGTTCTGATAAAAAAGAGAAGCTCTTAATTGAGCAACCAGGTTAGAATATAATGAGTTGTTTTAAATCACTTATCACACACATTTAATCACAGATAATGCTTGTTGGGGTTTGAGGTTTTGACGTCACTTCATTTTGTCATTTGGTTTATGCATAAAACTTCTTGTTTTAACTACAGTTTTTTGCATGATGTTGTTTTATTCCTGAAGGTGATGCTACAACAACTGGAACACCTGGTCTCTTGAGGCTCATCCTGGTGTCTGTGGGGTTAGCAGCTCTCATTGTCACCGTGGTTACGGTCCACATCTGGACCAGAGCTAAAGGTGAGGGTTCATAGATTCAAAGAGAAAAGACAAAGTAAACCGTGGGAAGCTGAAGTCAACATGTTTGTCTTTTTGTTTTTTTCAGGGGGCGCAAAACGGATGAGAAAAAACCTGGTGAGTTTTAAATATAAAATAAAAGCTTGTAATATTTATATTTTCTTTGAACGGTGATTATAAGACAGCAGAAGATTCAACAAAGGAGTAAAGTGTACATGTGTGTTGAAATGAAGTATCTCTGTGGGTCCCTTGAGCAAGGCACTAAAGCAGGGTGGCAAACTCAATTTCATCGCGGGCCACATTAGCATTATGGTTGCACTCAAAGGGCCGGTTGTAACTATATAAATATAAATATATATATATAAAATAATGTATATATTACATTATTGCCGCTGCATTGGATTATTAAAACTTAATAACTTAATAATTAACTACGTCGAAAAGCAGAAGTCTATGGCAAATAATTGCAAGTCTCTTCAGTGTGCGTGTCACAAAACGAGATGCATTGTGGGACATGTAGTTTATGGGCAACCTGCGCTTCTGTAAAGTGGCATGAAACCGTAAATAAACGTTATATTTTATATATATAGATTCTTTGCAAGCTCTTGCGGGATCAAATGAAGTCGCGGGCTGGATTTGGCTTAGTTTGACACCGCTGCCTAAAGGAAGTACTGAGATATTGTACTTGTAAAAGTAGCAATACTACAATGTAAAAATACTCTAATATATAAATATGATTGATAATACAAATATAGCTACATTGAAAGTGCTGATTATGCAGAATGTAATAATATAATATGTGATTATAATAAGTGATGTTTTAATGTGTATCACTTCCATTTGCAATGAATGGTTTATTAAAATGACTTACATACTACTGGGTAGCTGAACTAGTTATATTTGTCATGAATCCATCATAGATGAGATTTCTGCTCAATTTAAGAATGAAATACAAAATAAAAAAGGAATATAAAAGATGTTAAAGCAAGAATGTGTAATAAAGATGAATGGATGTAGACGAGTAAAAAGTTCAACACGAAGCTCCAAAACAAGGAGCAGTAAAGTGTAAAGTAGCATTAACTGATGATAGTCAAGTCAAGTCCTTCAAATGTACTGAAGTAGAAAACTGAGTAAATGTACTTCGTTACTTTCCAGCTCTGCTCTGTGTTTTACCATGTTCTATTCCATGTTGACAGAGCAGAATGATGAAGATGAAGATGAGGTGAACGATGAAAACGATGGAGGGGCCTCTGCCTCTGTGTGACTGATCAACAACATCAACTCCCCTCAGAGTCCACTGCTGTCAAACATCACCTCCCATATGTTACAGGAGAAAACAGGAGAACCATGAGATCATTGGAACATTTCTGATGCCTGAGAGCACCTGAGCCCCACGAGAGGCCCTTCAGAAACGCACCTCCATATGATGGCAAACACAGCTTATTATATTCATCATTTCTGACTTAAACGTCCTTTAAGTATGCTCTCACATTCCCCCATACTTAGTTATACTGGATCTGATCTATAGTCACAGTCTCTGTATAACATCTCAATATTGCAGTACTTGTACTCACACTCATACCTTCACTTATCACTGTAACTGCTGCACATGTTCAAACATACAAGTGTTGGGTTGAATTCAGAAAATATCTAAATTGTAAAATGATCCATAAAATGTTTTGTTAATTGTGATCTCTAGGGAAAATCATTCAGCCTAGTGTCGATTTAATAACTTTAATAATGCTTTTATCTCGTTTTTCAATTAATGATTCTAAAATGTCTTATAATTAGCATAGTGTGTACTTATACCTACAGTATATATACCTGTACAGCCTACTGTAACTGCTGCAACATGCTCTATATATCTGATCAATGGTCTATACAATATATGTACTATATTCACTTTTTACTCTATGTGTATTCCTAAAGCTGAAATGCCTCCAGTATCTTAGGATGTTTTAATTAGCTTAAGTCCTAATGGAATATGTTTCTCCTTTTTTTACTACAGCTTTAATGAAATATAATCCAAATAAAAAGAGTACTTGTAATCAATGTTATAATGAGTTGTGTTTCTCTCTCTATCTCCAACACACTGACAACACAACGCTCTGTTTGGTTTAACCCCTCTCTTTGCCCTGGCTCTCACTTTGTAAACAACATACAGTTTGTGTCAGAGCCAAGAAGGTGTTGCACATTTAGTGGAGCTGTGGTGATATCCTGGGATCAGGTATGAGGCAAGAGAGAGAGTGAGACTGTTTGATTTGACTTACGTACTCTTCAGCGTTCTTGGAGAGTGCATCAGAGCGTCACAGAGGAAGCTCTAAGAATGGCACATCAAGAAGAGGCTAGAAAACCTGGCTAGGTGGCTATAGACCTTTCAAATCCCCTGATCAACATCCTGTCAGCTTTCAGGTTGGTCCTCCGGTTCAGTCAGCGCTTCATCTGTTGATCAGAACCCCATTTTGCCAGTTGTGTGCTGTTGAATGACGTGTGTGATTATTTGTGTGTTAGTATGTGTGTTTCTTAAAGTGTGTGTGTGTGTGTGTGTTTCTTAAAGTATGTGTGTGGTGTGGTGTGTGTGTGTGTGTGTGGTGTGTGTGTGTGTGTGTGTGTGTGTGTGTGTGTGTGTGTGTGGTGTGTGTGTGTGGTGTGTGTGTGTGTGTGTGTGTTGTGTTAATACCCTGCAGCTCGACATCACCACCCTCAGGTTTGTGTGTTTCACTTTTATTTTAAATAAATGTTGCTTACATTTTATATGTTCCACTTCAGTAATGGTTTATTTGCAGGACTTTTAATAGTATTTTTCTTTTATTGTAAAATCTGTTCTGTACATTATTCATCTTATTTATTTAGACCTGTTTGTCCTGCTGTATTTCCACTCCAGGCCTCTAGGGGGCGATACACTATTAAAGAACCTGACTGTACCTGTAATGCTCCTGAGTTTAACAGATGCAGGGATACAGGGATAAAACACTGCATATTAAAAACACCTGATGCTGCAATTCTCTCTCATCACACCACGTGACCTCCTCCTCTTCTTCAGATGAGTGATTATCTAAATGCTAAAGAGTCAAGGCTTTACTGTAGATGCACATCATAACTAACTTAAGACATAATAAGTGATAATATTGAAATAAGTGAATGAAGTAGTGCATTTAAGTGAAAATCATAAGGTAAAAACAGCAGGAAACGATAAACACAGCAGAAATACTGTTTACTTTAATAAATAAGTGCACTGTAAACACACACACACACAACACACCGTGTGTATACATCACTTCAGGGAACAATACATTTACTTACGTGCATTTCCTGGAGACTTATCCTAACCTTAACCATAACCAACACATGCCTAACCTTAACCCTAACCTAACCAAGTCTTCATCCTAAAATGAATTATCCATTGTGTCCCCATAAGGGGAGGCGAGTCCCCACAGTTGACTGTGTAAACAGATGTTGGTCCCACAAGTATAGCAATGCTAGTACAACACACACACACACAACCTTCCCGCAGCCACACATAGTCACTGGAGCACCACATGTGGATTAATCCGCGGATATAAATAGTCCCCAGAATATTCCTGTTTATTTGATAAAACTACAGTGAGCATTATATGATGTGTCTGTGTGTCTGTGTGCGTGTCTCTGCGCGTTGTGTGCGTGTATGTGTATGTTGGTGTATGTGTGTCTGTGTGTGTGTAACGTGTGTCTGTGTGTGTGTGTGTGTGTGTGTGTGTGTGTGTGTGTTGTGTGTGTGTGTGTGTGTGTGTGTGTGTGTGGGTGTGTACATTCTAAAGCATGTGTTGACCAGCTTCTGCTGCCCCCTGCTGGCAATATATATCCACAAATGTCACAAAATTTCAACATGGCTTTATTCTCTGTTCACATCTGTTCTGGAAATATATGCAAATAAGCAGATATTTAGTAAGATAAGCCTCATTTGCATATTTAAACTTATCATTTTAGAAACGAGTCATATATAAATAAAAAGGTCTTTATGTCGTGATCAGCAGTGGGAATGGGAAGTGAGGCCATATATTTCCCCTTTTTTCTCATTGAACACAGAGACCACACACACACACACACACACACACACACACACTCACTCAAGGGGGTCTTTCTCCTCGCTCTCTCGCTCTCGCTCTCCTCTCTCTCTCGCTCTCTCTCTCTCCTCCTCTCTCTCGCCCTCTCTCTCTCCCCTCTCTCTCGCTCTCCCCTCTCTCTCCCTCTCTCTCTCTCCCTCTCTCCCTCTCTCTCCCTCCTCTCTCTCTCCCTCTCCCTCTCTCCCTCTCTCCTCTCTCCCTCTCTCTCCTCTCTCTCTCCCTCTCCTCTCCTCTCTCCTCCCTCTCCCCTCTCTCCCTCTCTCCCTCCTCCCTCTCTCTCCCTCTCTCCCTCTCCCTCTCTCCCTCTCTCTCTCTCTCTCTCTCTCTCTCTCTCCCTCTATCTCTCTCTCTCTCTCACTCTACTCCCTCTATCTCTCTCCCTGTGTCTCTCTCTCTGTCTCTCTCACTCTCTTCTCTCATCCTCTCTCTCTCTCTCACCCTCTCTCCCTCTCTCTATCTCTCTCCTCTCCTCCTCCCCTCTCCCTCTCTCTCTCCTCTTCTCTCCCTCTCCCTCTCCCTCTCTCCCTCTCTCTCTATCTCTCCCTCTCCTCTCCCTCTCTCTTCTCTCTCCTCCTCTCTCCTCCGCTCTCTCTCTCTCCCTCTCTCTCTCACCTCGCTCCTCTCACTCTCCCTCTCACCCTCTCCCCTCTCCCTCTCTCTCTCTCCCTCTCTCCCTCTCCCTCTCCCTCTCTCTCTCTCTCCTCTCTGTCTTTCCCTCTCTCTCTCACTCTCTCTCTCTCTACATTGGTCAAAAATGATAATAAACACGGTTAACAAAAACCAAGCAAGAATTAATTTAAAAACAATATTTTGCCCAAATGCTCTAATTATTCAGAATACAGTAACTCTCCAACATGTCTGCCCCTTTTTCACAACCCACCTCCAGAGGGACTCACATGTCTTCATAAAGCTGCTGCTGTACTCTCACTGTGCTCAAGTGAAGCCAAAAAGCAACAACAAGGTTAATATAAATCCTATTAAACTCTGCTAGAAAAGCCCTTAAACTCCAAATCTTTGATCCACGCGATCCTGCTATTGATTTAAACTTACATCCGTTTCTTTCTTGGTTTGTTGACGGTGGCGTAGAGGAGGCTGGGATCAGCGGAGGAAGAGGAGGGAGCTCTCACAGTGCTGCTTCATCATCATCATGAAGGTGAGCCTGCAGGGGAAGACAAGTGATTAAGCATAAAGGAGTTCTGAAAGTCTTGATTGTTCAGAAGTCTGTGAGAAAATGACCCGACGTCTCACTTGATTTATCTCCTCAATAAACATTTTCCTGCAGATTGTATGTTCTCAATCTCTGCCCTCAAGTCTTCTTTAATACAACACGATGTTCGGTGAGTTATGGTCGCAGTTAGAGTAGAATAGACCATAACGTCACATCACCAGTGTAATCAATGAGACAGCTCACCCTGGCCTTCCTGCTGCTCTTCCTGGTGGAGCTGACGGAGGCGTAGGAAACTCCACCTTCAGGGTCAGCCTGCACAAATAAAATGTGTTTTATATTAAAGAAAGATATTGCCAAAATACAATAATAATACAGCCTTTAATTCACTTCTTTTCTTTTCTGTCTATAACCTTTTGACGTTGGTGATGCACAACTTCCTACCTACTTTAAAGGTCACCTATCATGCTGTGTGTAGGCAATAGCATAGGTCTCAGAAATATAGAAATATATTAAAAACGTCGATGAAGTGTTTTGCTCAAAATACCAAACAGATCATTCTATCCATGCCTCATATCCCTCGATCTCACTTCCTGTTTCTAAAGTGCTGATTTGGGTATAAAGCTTGAAAGAGGAAGGGTCTGAGCTCATGCGGGACCCGGCAGCTACCGTCTAAACTAAATGCTGCCGTGATGAAACGCCATATCATGGATTATCAAGGATTCTCTCTGAAACAGTCTGGAGCTCAAAGGCTTTCTCTCTTGCCGGTTATACCACAAGGTGAGTTCCTTTTTACTTCTTCTGCTCTTCACACATGCTCACCAGCACAGGTTTAGCTCTGAGTGTTAGCGATGCTAATTTAAACACCGACCATTAGGGGCGTAATGGTTCACAGAAGTCACGGTTCGGTTCATACCTCGGTTTGGGGTCACGGTTCGGTACAACAAGGAAAAGCAAAAATAAGTCCCAAATGCATAATTATTTTTTGCTTTTATTTATTTTTAACAGTAGTGCACGTTTTGGTATGAAAATAAGGAACTCTAACATTTGGAATCATTAACTGTATTACACAGTTAAAAACAAACCACAAACACTCACACTCAGATGGCCAAATTATTTATAATGGCTGATGTCAAACAAAAAGGTTAAATAAGCTGAACAACTAAAAAATGTCTTGAAAATATTACAATAAATAATTAGAAAGTGTTTGAATCACAATCAATAAAAGGCAATACAGAACTGTATAACATCTCCTGATGTCAAATATAAAATAAATACAATGATATAAAACAAAATAAAATCTGTACCTTTAGGAGCAATGTCTAACATGTGTAATTAACTTGTGAGTGTGTGAGGCCATTATGCCTAAATAAAGGTACTCAAGCTTTACTCTATTGTCAAGTTGTTCTTCAAAAAGATGAGTTTGTCTACGTTGTCAAGTGAGGGCAGATCTGTTGGCGGTAACTAAAGTCACCTGCCGTCGAGAAAACCCTCTCGCTGGGGACTGAGACTGACTCGGATGTGATTGAGCATGTTTGACGTGTTACCACTAGCATACCGCACCGCTGTCGAATAACGCCGACACACCGTCCTCGTCCGATCCACAACTCGCACCCCATCGTTGTTGTAGTCCACAGGGAACCCAAAATGTTCCCACACAGCTGATTTAAAAGAAGCAGGTGGGTCTTCTAGCTCCTGTGTGTTGTGTGAACTCGCCGTAGCTACTAACTTTTCTTCTTCATGTATTGTGTTCGTTTTGTTGTGTTTTGTTATTGTTCTTCATTTTGTTATTTACGGCGGCAGGCTTTTAGGCGCAATACCGCCCCCTGGATTATATATAGTGTAATACTGCCCTGAGTGACAGACTTTTTTCCCACTCATAAAAAAAGGCGTATTCGCCGTGAAACTGCATGTGCCGAACCGTGACGTCCGAACCGTGACGTACGGGACGAATACGGATACCGTTACACCCCTACCGACCATATTACGTCCAAAACAGTCGAGCATGGCTTCTGATAGCAACTTTCTGATGTGGCCGTGGATCCACATTTCAGATATTACGTCAATCGGACACAAATCTGGATCAGCTCTGTTGTTCCCCGTTTTTAGAGATGTGGGTACGGAGGAAAAGAGAGAGGGTTTTATTTGCTGACGCTGCGTGAGTTCCCTGACACTGAAGTTTGAGTTTAACTACATGAATAGTAAATAACAAAAACCTTAAACTCTGCTAAATTATTGAAATTACTTTATAAATGTTACATTTTTCATTTTTTAATTTTTTAATTTATATATGTTTTATCTCACCACGTTCTCATCCGTCTGCGTATCAGTTCCTAAACAACCTGGTCTCACCAGAATGCGTGACTCCACCACGACTCCTTAACACCGCAGTGCGTGGTGGAGTCACGAACTCTGCTACATTTACGTGTCTGCACCACGCAAACAACTTTTTGCCCCTATTCACTCACTTCTGGTATCCTGTATTTACTCAATCGTACGCTGTTATTTACCATCTGACACTTTATTTGATGATTTACACCAAATTATAAAGGTTTCTTTTGTATGTTTAAATGTCTCTTGTTCTGACAACAGTGGAAATTAACTCACTTTTCGATTCAGAAAAAGTCAAAACTGCGAGAATTTCTTGACTTTTGAAAGATTTGAACCTCAAAATGATTTTCTTTCATTATTTTTAATTGATGAAAACAACTAATGGGATGAAACAAATCATGGACAAATAAATACATCTGGGGTATTTTTAAGCCTATAAAATCAAACAAAGACATTAATTAAAGTAAAAGACCTCGTTTTTCGTTAATGTAAACTTTTCCCTCAAACCTTTTAACTTTAACTTTGAATGTAATTACTTTACAATATGTTATTCTCCAGAATTGTAATGATACAAAATTCCTCTCGTCTAGCTGTATATTCTGAGCATCAAACATATTTCCCTGCATGTTCCTCTTTAATTAATACATCAATAAATACATTATAATAAATTAATGGCACCTGTCGGTGAGCAGGCCGAGTAGCCAATCACCTGCTGACCTGTCCGTCACGTCACCTTACGTCTTCTCTCGGTACTGATTATAAACGGGTCTCTGTTTCTCTCTCCGGAGCTCCAGAGGACCGGGTCCTCCGCGGATCTGCAGCCGGGATCAGAGCTGCTTCTGCGGGCAGAGAGGAGAGGAAACCCCGCCGGAGAGGACCGGGAGCACCGGGAGAAAAACAGCTGATTTTTACAGGTGTTTCATATTTAAGTTGAATTAATTTAACTCAAAGGCGATTTTATCTCTTATAATATCCCTTAATTAAGGTACTTTATGATTTAAATCTTTATCTTTTAGTCCCCTTTACTGTTTAAGGCCTTTATTACAAACTAAGGCTTTTCATCCAGTATTCCTAAAGAGTTTAATGTAATTAATAATGACTTTTCTTTCAATGAAAAATATTTTCCTGTTAAAACATGTAAAAAATATACAGAAAAAATATAAATTCAGATTTGTATTTTCCTTTAAAATCAGGGGGGTCAAACTCAAATACACAGTGGGCCAAAATAAAAATAAATTGGTACTAGTGGAGGGCCGGACTGGTTCAATGTTTATTGCAGAACTTATTGAAATGAAGTTATTGCACATATTAAACCTGGAACTAACAAGCTTAAATGATTGCCTATAAAAACAACATTAAATAATCAGTTGCATTCATTTCTTATGGCTCTATCTGCAGCTTTTCCAGAGACATTTCTTATGATTACATTTCTCACAGGCCAGCTTCAAAAAAACAATTTCTAACTAAACTGCATTCTCAATTACGTTTAGCTAGAAACGTATTTTTAGGGTAAAAAATACATTAATTAAATAAATAATATGTTAAATACGTTTATTTTCTACATATCTTTGCCATTTATTGTCTTGCTTATAATGATGATAATAGTTATTTATAAATATCCTTTTAGAGCACACATTTGAAATCGAGAATCGGGCTCGATATATGGTTAAATTAAAATCAGTAGGCGAGGCTGTAATTTCTCCAGCTGTTACTCTCTCATGAAGTTTCTGCCTCGCTCATGTGAGGCAGAAAATAATAGTTTTAACATGCCAAAAAGCTGCTGTGTAGTTTATTGCAGCTCAAACATTAAAACAAATCCAGAGTTACGTGTTTCTGTACTTCCTCTAAGAAGAAGGGACAGTAACAGAATATCTCTGTTACGCCAGATGTGGTGTTGTTAATGCGATATGATATCTGAAAAAAAAATCAGAGTTTAGGATAGCCAAAGACACTACACTACCCATAATCCCCAGCTATCGTTTGGAACTACAGTCCCGTTGACAAACCCTGTGATTAATCTTCAAGCTCTGGGATTGGATGTTGGAGTGGCAGTGTGCCAAGGTTACGCCGAGCGTCAAGCTCTTTGAAATGGAACGAAACCACGCCAGACTATTCAAAACTGGACTTGAACGCACCCCGAGAACTACACATGCTGGCTATTGTGTTTCACAACGTGTTCTCTATGGCACGTCTCTAATGGGAATTGTAGTTTTAAAAGACGTTTTCGTTTTTCCCAAAATTAGAAGTTGACAGTATTAAACTGTGTACAGCCCTGGAGGTTTAGGCCATAGGAAACACATTGCTGTGTACAAATGTAAAACATGTAATTACTAAATGGGTGAAAATTGCTTCTATCCATAATGGGCAGCATTAATACCCACATGGCAGCTCATTGTTACTTTGTAATTATACTCCACTACAATTCAGAGGTTAACCTGGTATTTTTACTCACTACATTTATTTGAGTTATTTTGCAGATTCTGATTAATGATGTGAAATATAAACAACCCTTACATCAAATATACACAACTACGGTGTAGTTATGCAATGAATGAAAAAAATGAAGAAAATGAATGAAAAACTTGGGTCACATGTTCCTCAACAGTGCATTACAAGACATCTATCAATATGTGTATCCCTCCACCATTACACTGGTCAAATTTCTTATTCTATCTACAAGAGTATAATTAATGTGTATAATATCAGTTAAAATAAGTACTTCAACATAGTTAACATTGCAGGAAGCAATATATTAGACGTTAAGTACTTTGTCAGGCTTAATATTTATCTGTAGATAGATACCCCAAAGTTTTTTTCTTATTTTAAAGAAGACCTTAACCTAAAGTATTCTTTAATGTGTTTAATAAAGGTTAATTAGTTTGTCTGTTTTGCACATCCTCCTATTAATATCTTAGTACATCCAGCACAAAACGGTTTATTGCAGATCAATTGCAGTATCTTCTTGATTTTTTATATTCTATATTTCTATCATTGACCTTCTACGTCCCCCTATGAAAGGTATGTACTCTTAATATTGTTTTCATCAAATAACATTATTCAACAAAAATAACATTATTCAACAAAAATAATTCAATAACGTGCTTTAACCACTAGGGCGGTGCACACAAGGTACACACAGCATACTAATAATAACTTTGTGTTATTAGTGTAGGACACTTATGTATGTATAACATCTCAAGATGTGAAGTTTACTAGTTTTATTCATGTGTTTACATAATTTTACAGGATATTGCTATACTATTTCTCATGTTTTAATTCTACACATTAATATCTGATTTGTAAAACATCACAGACAGAAAGGTATATCTGTCATGTAATGGTAAGCTATTGAAATTGTGATTCCATAGATGTGTCTCCCATCACCCAAATCCCCTGACTATTCTCTCAACTCAGTATTTACATTCTTATATTCAAAGAAAATCAGATATATCTTTAAAAACTACAAGTCCTTTTCTATCAGCTGTGCACCATTATGGTGTAAATACAGCCTATCTACCAATTGGATCAAATATAAAGGGTAGCCGAATTAGTGTTTATACTGCAAGGAGACGTATTGTGTGAAAATAAATGTAAGATGTTGTTTAATTGCTGATATATTTATGATACACGTCACATATTCAGTTTTGGCGGCAGTTCTCCTGTTTGTCCAGAAGTCTTCTCATCAGGGCTCTATAAATAGAGAACTAGGGCAGATATGTAATATTTAATGCAGCCGAACCGTGTATTACAATGCCGTTATGTGATGACCTCCAAAGAGAAAAGCAAGAACACTCGGAATAAAGTATTATTTGTTTTTTTGGAATGTTTTCGGATATCATATCGCATTAACATCATATCCCAACATGCATTGCGGCTAAAACATCAAGTCAACGAGCTTCAAGCTGAGGATCTTTGGTAATCTGTTCAGTGGGTGGTTTGTGGTGTGTATCGCTTGAAATGTCCCTTATAGGCCTACATCTGTTTCCGGTGACTTTATTTACGGCTAACAAGCCCAAGATTATAGAATTAAACGAATAAATAAAAAACAAGGATACTTGTGTGTTATTGTTGAGTAAATAACAGTGTGTTATTTAGAAAAGAATAACAAATTAGAAGGAAAAAAAGATTTAAAAAAATACAGATTTCAGTATTTTGAGGCTCTGAGCCCCATTTCTTTTCCTCACAGGCGGCAAAAAAAGTCCGACATTATACGATTTAAAATAAAAACAAATAAATAAAAAGATAAAACACTGGCATGTAATTTATTTAGAATAAATAGAATGGTTTTGAATAATATATGAGAGTAAAATCTACGTCACTTTACAGCCCCGCCCACTTTAGGTGAACCAACGCTGTCATTTGAACGGTGATCAAGCCTGAAGCCACAGAGATCTTCTGTTACTGTCCTTTCTTCATGGAGGAAGTACAAAAACACGTAACTCTGGATTTTTTTTAATGTTTTGAGGTGCAATAAACGACACAGCAGCTTTTAGGCATGTTAAAACTATTATTTTCTGCCTCGCTCATGAGAGTAACAGCTGGAGAAATTACAGCCTCGCTTACTGATTTTAATTTAACCATATATCGAACCCGATTCTCGATTTCAAATGTGTGCTCTAAGATGATATTTATAAATTACTATTATCATTATTACAAGCAAGACAATAAATGGCAAAGATATATAGAAAATAAACGTATTTAAGATACGTTCATAACAAACTATTGGGAGAAAATACGTTTCTCGCTAAACGTAATTGAGAATGCAGTTTAGTCCTGTGGGAACGTAATTTTTAGGAGACCAGGGTTGGTGTTGCAATATACCGGCAGACCAGATATCTTTCAAATATCTTTGACAACTCTAAAATGTAGTTTAGCCAATTACAGACCTTCAATAGAAAACAGGCGTCCGTTTACCTTTCAGTTGTAGGATCCTGGTTTTAGTTGTCAGAGATTATTCCAGGCATCTCCCACGGACTGCTCCGTCCGCTTGTTGCTAGTGTTTCCTCTAAAAACCCTACTCATGACATCACCACGTCGGCACGTCCTCACGTCACCACTTCATTATGTCATCACGTCGGGGTCACCATTTGTTGGGGCAGAACCTCTGCTCCGCGCCGTTCCTATATGAGTTTGTTTTAAAAGAAGGAAAACTCAAAGCAACCAGGTTAAACAATAATCTGTTTTTAATGATAAAAGGTAAGAATACAATACACTTTTCAAAGGGGTAGGCCCACCCCTGCCCTGGTCCTAATGCCGGGAGAACATCATCATATTGACGGCAGGAGGAAAGAGACCGGACACAAGGACTCAACAGGAGATATTGTAAGAACAACGGGAGGAGCTGTGTGGATGGTCCTCCCATATAGGTCATCTATTGGCCCATATACAAACGATAGGCTTTCGTAGCGTATCAGCGCGCGCCAGCCGAGATGATCCGGAAAAACAGTGTCTCTTAGTTTGAAGCAAAACAAACACATCTGGTGTTCGCTGTCTCGTATTACTGCAGCTTTCACACACACACACACACACACACACCAGTGGCGAGCCGTCAGGGCCCTCTAGGCCCTAAGATATTCTAAGAAATAATATTTGAAAACATTAAAAAAAAAACATTTTGACGCTGAACCCCAAGTCGCTCCCAATGGGGAATGGTGTGTGAATGATACTTTCTGTCGTGGTGTTTTGATCCGTTTCTACATTTAATATCCACTTTCCTCTATCGGGGTGTGGGTTATGACGCGCCTCTCTTTGCTTCCTCACTAACTTTGCAGAGATCTTTGTAGCGTTGAATCACATCAGGTTTATTCTTTGATCCAGGCGACATACAAACATGAAGACAAACTTCCTCGCTTCAAAGTAACTAAAAGTTCTCCGTATCAAAAAAGAACACGGTCAAAAGACTCTACCCCTTCCTGTCTAAACACACTCAGCTGTGAACCAACGTCATGCCATATATAGACATATAGACATGCACGTCATATCTGACAGCAAAGAAGTGAGACTTAAACTAACATCTTTTAAAGCGTAGTGTGACTCACTAAAATGAATAGTTAAGAGTTTCCTCTAAAGCCTTTTAGTAATAAGAAAAACATTCAAATCATAATGATGAAAGGGAAATGGCTCTAACACCTGCATTGAGCAAGGGGCACGTTGCTCTGTATGAACTGGGGGTGAATGGTGACTTGTTGTATGTAAAGCACTTTGAGGGGGTGAGAGACTGGATGAAGCGCTTTGAGGGGGTGAGAGACTGGATAAAGAGCTTTATAAATACAGTCCATTTACCATTACCAAGTACATGAAGTAAAACAGCTCTAATATCACTAACGGTACTTTACTACGTACTGTTAATTTAACTGAGTGATGAGTTGTGTTTGTAACATGATGACTTTAGTGAACTCTTGCTCACTAAAACGCACTTAGCAATATTCTTTAAAGTGATTGTCACCCTCACTATGAACGCTTCAGTTAGTTATGTGGATCTGTAATAAACTCTGGTTTGAATGTGTCGTTAAATGATTCATTAAACAGATCAACCAGAACTCTAACTCTTTGCCTTTTCATATAATACATCATTATTCTGTCAGCATTTATGACGTCTATATTTATTTCTGATTTTTTTCCCCCCAACAGCTGCAGCTGTGAGACCCCACGTTGGGCTGCAGTATTATAGGGTGTCTTGATTCTAGATCATTCATCCCAGTTGTTTCCTGTTACAGCCGCTGCTACCTTGTGCCTTTAACGTTGTGCATATGTAAATGAGCTGTGCAGTTCCCCTGCTGTCATTGGCCGTCCCGACCTCGCAACATCCACGGTGATTGGACGGACGTCACCCAATCCCCGCCCGCTTCTGCCACGTCATCCGGGGGAGGAGTACAAAGGCCGGGCACGGACATCATTCGGGAGGCTCTGTATTTTGGGACAGACGCCTCAAGCCTCGCATTGTGACATTGCTACATTCTGTGATTCCTTAGACTGCCTGGCAGTGTGTTCAGTAGGGTTCTGTGCGAGCACACTGAGTAGCAGTGTGTCGTAGTACTCTGTGTTTAGTGTAGGTTTTGTGTGCGTGTATTGCGTAGATCCAGTTTGCTTAGCTCCTGTGGACCCGCATTTAGAGTAGTGACATTGTGAAACAGCTTAGACCCAGGTTAGTTTAGCGCCTGTAGATCAGCATCTGTGTGGCTTAGACCCCGGTGATTAGGACCGGTTGATCAGCCACAGCTGTGTTCCCACACAGTCTCCTTTTGTTTAGTGTTTTGTTCCACTTTAGACGTGAGGTACGTTCTTTATTTTGTAGCATACTGTGCAACTCTCTTTTGGAGTCCTTTGTTGTTAAACTGTAACAGTTTGGTCTGTTGTTGGTCCAGGCTGTTCATGTGGATATTATTGTGTTCAAAGTTTTGGTTACAAATAAACCACCAGTAACCAATTCCAAACTGGTCGTGTCGTGTCCCTTTGTACCCCTAGCCAAGAGGGAGCGTAACATTTCCAAATCTTGAACCTTCACCTCCAGGTTTGGTTCATTGAGTAAATGTGAACACCCCATAACTAGGGCAAAACGAGAAAGCCTAGAGAAGGGTGTTTTAGATTGCCCTTCAATCAAACTCTGTAGCCCTTTTTTTGATAAATAGATCAGTGGATGTTGTATTTCAAAGTTCCCATAGGTCAACCAGTAAACCTTTTATTCTGTACAGCAATAAAAGTCAGTTTTTAAAAACACTTTTACTAGCCTGGCTAGCTCAGTCGGTAGAGCATGAGACTCTTAATCTCAGGGTCGTGGGTTCGAGCCCACGTTGGGCTGCAGTATTTTAGGGTGTCTTGATTCTAATGGAAAACCCTTACAATGAAAATATATGATGAATAGCTCAATGGGCGTTGATTATCTAAGTCACCAATGACTCTGTCCACTTTTAGTTTAGTTTTTAAAAACACATTTTAAACTTTAGCCAGAAATATTGGTTTTATGTCAGGATGGCCGAGTGGTCTAAGGCGCCAGACTCAAGGTTGACTCCTTCCTGAGTGAAAAGGGACTTCTGGTCTCCACATGGAGGCGTGGGTTCAAATCCCACTTCTGACATTGATTTTACCTGCAGGTCACATCTCTGAGTTAAATGTCTGTTTCCCAGTCATTTGTAAAGTTGAGACTGAATAATGCAGATGTTTGTATCAGGATGGCCGAGCGGTTCTAATGGCGCATTTCCACTGCAGCGGGTAGCCCCGTTTAAGCGTCCTGAACCGTCCTCAAGCGGCCAGGCCAGTTTTTGGTGGCATTTCCATATAGCTAGTACCGGCTAGCGGGTACTTTTTCCCTTTTTTTTCGGGCCCCATAAAAA
Organism: Chaenocephalus aceratus; assembly: GCA_023974075.1. Lineage (NCBI taxonomy): Eukaryota > Metazoa > Chordata > Actinopteri > Perciformes > Channichthyidae > Chaenocephalus > Chaenocephalus aceratus. The sequence continues at coordinate 326,619 of JAMFTG010000074.1, forward strand.
TCGTGGTTCTTTTTTATCAGACCAGGCCAGGGCTGTGACGTCAACACTCTCGACTGCTGATTGGTCAGAGAGAATCGTCACAAGATCGCGCGCGAGTTCATCCCTAGCGTCGCATATATATTTAGAAGCAAGCTTGCAGCATTTTTATAAACAGCATTTTGTAAACGGAGGAGCTACAAAAATGTCTACGTTTGGTTAAGAAAAGCTCACCGTGGTCGACCGAGGAGGTGACGACGTTCCTTCATCTCATTGGGGATGATAAAATCCAGCGGGAGCTCGACGGAACACAAGAAATGTGAAAGTGTTTCAGGATGTCTCTGCACAGATGTCCGAGCGCGGATTTCGAGGACTTTCCTGCAGTGTAGGTAAAAACTTAAAAGATGAAGAGCGAATATCGCCTAATAAAGGACAATAATAACACGAGTGGTGCGGGTCGCAAACAATGGAAGTGGTTCGACTTGTTGGACCAGATTTACGGCCACAGACCGGCCAACGTTGGGAGGGAGGGAGGCCTGGACTCTGCAACGGCTTTACTGGAGTCCCTGCAAGGTACGCTCACTTCTAACAAAGAAGTCTATTTATCCTTACATTAATGTTCGACAACCCATGCTTTTATGGAGCTCCGAAGAGCTACATAGCTAGCTAAGGCAGATAGCCTTAGCTAGAGCTATTGTTTGCTAACACCATATGTGCCATTGTTTACGTTCAGTTTTTCTTTTCTATAGTTGTTGTTGCTATTTAGTATTGTGCTGCAGTAGTTTGTGGAATTAACAAGTCATTTTGCTGTTCTAGATGATTACATTGGGACTTGTGAGGAGGAACATTCCCGAACAACGGGTGATGGCAGTGTTCCGTCCACTTCGTCATTGAATCCAGAACGGACCCCAGCTCGACCACAGACACCAGCCGAAGACCCTAACCCGACTCAACCACCAACACCGAGTGCCATCACGACACCGCAGCGTGTGGTTCTAGGTAAGAAATAGAAATGGCAAAACGACTGGAATTGTGTTTTGTTTTTTTAAACCTTGGATCATCCATCGTCAGTAATTAAAATAAGCTATACCACTGTGTGGAAATGCTCTGTTACAAGTAAAGTCTTAGCTAGTAAGCAGCTAGTACCGTTGTGTGTGACATCCTATCATATACATATATTTATATTCATTATCAACAGGCTGGACATAATGTAATTCACTTTCACAATCATTGTAAACATCTAGGGCCAGAACTTTCTTTAGTTCACCTTACTGTTGTTCTGTTTATACATGTTATTCTTATATCCTTGTGTGACCCGTACCTGTCCTGTGTTTTTTCCTTATTGCTAATTATTATTATCTTATTGTCACCCAGGCAAGAGGAAACAAGGAGGAGAGGATCGGGCCCAGCAGGAACGGCACCATGAACAGCACATGGCCCAGCAGGAACGGCACCTGGACTGGGCCAAAGCGTCTGCTGAGCGGAGATGGGAGTTGGATGCGGCCTTGAGAAGGGAGGAGGTCGCCTTGAGAAGGGAGGAGGCCGCCTTGAGAAGGGAGGAGGCCGCTCAAACAGAGACCTTCAACCTAGCCTTCCTGCGCACTCTTGGCGAGGTGCTAGGGGGACTGGGCAGCCGACGTGGCCCGTCTCCTCCTCGTCCAACTTAAAATAACATTAATAGTTATTGTACATATTATATATATTTTTTCTAGTTACTTTTTAAATTTGTACTTGTTTATTTATGTTCTTTAAAATGTTCATTTTATTTGTACAATGCCATGTAAATTTATGCTGGCTGCAATACAGTTTATAATTTTTAATTTGTATTGTTTAATGGCATGCCTTTTTGATACACCCTTTTTTTTTTGTATACTGCCATCATTAAAGTACTTCTTTGACTTATCTTATCTCTTGTTGATAATGAATGGCACCCAACAGAAAAAAAATCAGATTCACATAATCTTTATTTAGAGAAGATATAAACATACATGAATTTATAAAGGAATAACAAACACCATCAGTTAGGAAAAAGCCCCTTAATTTTAAGAGATTTAAAGCAAGAAATTGAGTTTGCTAGCTTGAGGTCCTCCTCTAAAACATTATTACATGTTTATTTTGTAATAGTAAATTGAGGTTATATTTTAATATATTTTATATTGTGGATACTTTAGCCTCCATCCAAGTTTACAATTGTCCACACTATTTTACACTTGCATTTATGAATATAGTTTTGCTGTGTTTTACACTTTAGTATTTATGTTTATAGTTAGCTTTGATATTCGCTTAATTTATTAGAAAGATTTTCTTTCATGATCTGATATTTCCTCAACTGTTATTATGGGGCAGTACTTACTGGTGCTTGAATTTCAAATATTCAATTCAGATAATATTTGTTTAAAACATTTGACAAACACATGTATATGAAAAAAAAAAAGGATTTATTTATGTTCAATACAATGAATACAATACAATGCATATTTAGGTATTCAGGTAGCGCATCAAACCCTCTCTGATGTCAGTGCCCTCCTCCTCTGCACCTTGAGCCGCTGCTACCCCAGGCTCTGCGGCTGCTGGTGCATTCCACCCATCATCATAGTCCTCTCCATGACTCTCGCAGAGGTTATGCAGAGCACAGCATGTAAGCACCATGGATTTCACAAGTTTAACATCACAGTCGTTTCTTTTCATGAGGCAACGCCACCTCCCCTTCAGTCTACCAAATGCGTTCTCAACCACAAACCCGTGCGCTGCAAATTTTCTTGTTGTACACCACATGTTCTGCTGTCAGCCGTCCAGTGTCTGGGAAGGGTTTTAAGAGCCAGCTTTGCAAGGGATAGGCATTGTCTCCAAGCATGTAATAGCCAGCATTCACCCCACCAATGTCCCTGGTGCAAGGTGGAAAGTAGTTACCACGACTGGCTAACTCCCACAATGAGGGACAGCCTCAAAACCCGAGCGTCATGCATGCTCCCGGGCATTCCTGCAAACACATTCCAGAAATGTCCCTTTCCATCTACAACTCCTTGAAGGATGATGGAGTGCCAGCCTTTCCGGTTGAAATAGTCACAGTGGTATTCCTGTGGTGCCAAGATGGGTATGTGTGATCCATCAATAGCACCTACGCACTGAGGGAGCCCCCACCTGTTCTCAGTGTAGGCAGCCATTTCTGCAAACTTCTGCCGGTCTGGTGAACGAATTAGTTCCGGTACTAACAACGCCTCTGCAGCGGCACAGAAGTCTCGCACACACCGGCACACAGTGGTGTTGCTCACTCCGAACAGATGTCCGATGCTTCTGTACTCTGAGCCGGTAGCAAGCTTCCACAGTGCGATGGCCACTCTCTTCTTTAGAGGTATACACACGCGGAATGTTGTGTCCCGTCTCTCCATCGCTGGCCGCAGTTTGTTGCACAGGTAGGTGTACGTTTCCTCAGACATCCTGAAGTTATCCACCCACTGAGTGTGTGTGAAAGATGGAACAATCACAGACCACCACTCGGTAGCTCGTCGAGCATCCAAACACATGGTCTGCGGCGACGTAACTTCTGAAATACACAAACAAAAGCATACATATTTTAATACGTAAAAGTGGTAGCTACAATTAATTAAATATTTGAAACACTTTGGTCGTATTGTGAGCGTGAGCCTAAACACATGGCTAGTTAGCGAACGTTAGCTTACCGAGTAGCGCTGTAGTCTCGTGCTGTTGTAGTCTCTGCAGCGTTGTAGGACTTCCACAAACTCTCTCGTCAGCTTCTTCTGCATCTCGTCTTGCTTTACGCAGCCTACTTTGAAACATCACTTTCCTGCTTGCTGTGATCACTTTCCTGCTTGCTGTGATCACTTTCCTTCTTGCTGTGATAACAAGCCACACACTAAGAAACAAGTAAACGATCGCTTCCACATCCTCCATTGTTGTGTGTGTTTTGTGAGTTGTGTCGCATTGAAGATGACGCCACTGCAGTTTTACTCAGCGTCGCTCCGCCCAAAAAGCCCGCCAAAAAGCTGATCGCCCCGCCTACACTGCGTTAGTACCCCAGGTCCTAAACTGTAATGGAAATGCGCCACGGCCTCGGCCGGCCAGCGAGGCAGCCCGAGGCCTGAGCCAGGACGCTTAGGGACGCTTAAACGGGGCTACCCCGTTGCAGTGGAAATGCGCCATAAGGCGCCAGACTCAAGGACTGGCTCCTTCCTGAGAAAAGGGACTTCTGGTCTCCACATGGAGGCGTGGGTTCAAATCCCACTCCTGACAGAGTGTTTTACCTGGGCTTTAGCCACCCGTTGGGCCGTAGCATTTTAGGGTGTATTAATCCTTTCACCTCCAGGTTGGGTTTGTTGGGGTCAATGTGTGCACGGCAGAACTAGGGCAAAACGAGAAAGCCTAGAGAAGGGTGTTTCGGATTGCCCTTCAATCAAACTCTGTAGCCCTTTTTTGCAATCGGAATGCAATCGGCTCCTCCATCTGAAATGGAACATGTTGGCCTATATTGGCACTTTTGCTAGCCTGGCTAGCTCAGTCGGTAGAGCATGAGACTCTTAATCTCAGGGTCGTGGGTTCGAGCCCCACGTTGGGCTGCAGTATTTTAGGGTGTCTTGAGTCTAGATCCTTCAGACCAGTTGTTTCCAAACCTTGAACCTTCACCTCCAGGTTTGATTCATTGAGTAAATGCGAACACCCCAGAACTAGGGCAAACCGAGAAAGCCTAGAGAAGGGTGTTTCGGATTGCCCTTCAATCAAACTCTGTAGCCCTTTTTTTGCAATCGGAATGCAATGGGCCCTTCTGAATTTCTAAACTTTGAGAAATAAATCAGTGGGTGTTGTATTTCAAAGTTCCCATAGGTCAACCAGTACACCTTTTATTCTGTACAGCAATAAAAGTCAGAAAACCCTAATAATGAAAAACCCTTACAATGAAAATATATGATGAATAGCTCAATGGGCGTTGATTATCTAAGTCACCAATGAGTCTGTCCACTTTTAGTTTAGTTTTTAAAAACACATTTTAAACTTTAGCCAGAAATATTGGTTTTATGTCAGGATGGCCGAGTGGTCTAAGGCGCCAGACTCAAGGTTGACTCCTTCCTGAGTTAAAAGGGACTTCTGGTCTCCACATGGAGGGGTGGGTTCAAATCCCACTTCTGACAGTGATTTTACCTGCAGGTCACATCTCTGAGTTTAATGTCTGTTTACAAGTCATTTGTAAAGTTGAGACTGAATAATGCCGATTTTTGTGTCAGGATGGACGAGCGGTCTAAGGCGCCAGACTCAAGGACTGGCTCCTTCCTGAGCAAAGGGACTTCTGGTCTCCACATGGAGGCGTGTGTTCAAATCCCACTCCTGACAGAGTGTTTTACCTGGGCTTTAGCCACCCGTTGGGCCGTAGCATTTTAGGGTGTATTAATCCTTTCACCTCCAGGTTGGGTTTGTTGGGTCAATGTGTGCACGGCAGAACTAGGGCAAAACGAGAAAAGCCTAGAGAAGGGTGTTTGGATTGCCCTTCAATCAAACTCTGTCGCCCTTTTTTTGCAATCGGAATGCAATCGGCCTCTTCCATCTGAAATGGAACATGTTGGCCTATATAGGCACTTTTGCTACCCCGGCTAGCTCAGTCGGTAGAGCATGAGACTCTTAATCTCAGGGTCGTGGGTTCGAGCCTCACGTTGGGCTGCAGTATTTTAGGGTGTCTTGATTCTAGATCCTTCAGACCGGTTGTTTCCAAACCTTGAACCTTCACCTCCAGGTTGATTCATTGAGTAAATGCGAACACCCCAGAACTAGGGCAAACCGAGAAAGCCTAGAGAAGGGTGTTTTGGATTTCCATACAATCAAACTCTGTAGCCCTTTTTTTGCAATCGGAGTGCCATCGGCCCTTCCTTCTGAATTTCTAAACTTTGAGAAATAGATCAGTGGTGTTGTATTTCAAAGTTCCCATAGGTCAACCAGTAAACCTTTATTCTGTACAGCAATAAAAGTCAGAAAACCCTAATAATGAAAAACCCTTACAATGAAAATATATGATGAATAGCTAGAGAAGCGTGTTTCTGTTTGCCCTTCAATCAAACTCTGTAGCCCTTTTTTTGCAATCGGAGTGCAATCGGCCTTTCCTTCTGAATTTCTAAACTTTGAGAAATAAATCAATGGGTGTTGTATTTCAAAGTTCCCATAGGTCAACCAGTAAACCTTTTATTCTGTACAGCAATAAAAGTCAGAAAACCCTAATAATGAAAAACCCTTACAATGAAAATATATGATGAATAGCTCAATGGGCGTTGATTATCTAAGTCACCAATGAGTCTGTCCACTTTTAGTTTAGTTTTTAAAAACACATTTTAAACTTTAGCCAGAAATATTGGTTTTATGTCAGGATGGCCGAGTGGTCTAAGGCGCCAAACTCAAGGTTGACTCCTTCCTGAGTAAAAAGGGACTTCTGGTCTCCACATGGAGGCGTGGGTTCAAATCCCACTTCTGACAGTGATTTTTATCTGCAGGTCACATCTCTGAGTTTAATGTCTGTTTACAAGTCATTTGTAAAGTTGAGACTGAATAAAGCAAAGTTTTGTGTCAGGATGGCCGAGCGGTCTAAGGCGCCAGACTCAAGGACTGGCTTCTTCCTGAGCAAAGGACTTCTGGTCTCCACATGGAGGCGTGGGTTCAAATCCCACTCCTGACAGAGTGTTTTACCTGGGCTTTAGCCACCCGTTGGGCCGTAGCATTTTAGGGTGTATTAATCCTTTCACCTCCAGGTTGGGTTTGTTGGGTCAATGTGTGCACGGCAGAACTAGGGCAAAACGAGAAAGCCTAGAGAAGGGTGTTTCGGATTACCCTTCAATCAAACTCTGTCGCCCTTTTTTGCAATCGGAATGCAATCGGCTCTTCCATCTGAAATGGAACATGTTGGCCTATATTGGCACTTTTGCTAGCCTGGCTAGCTCAGTCGGTAGAGCATGAGACTCTTAATCTCAGGGTCGTGGGTTCGAGCCCCACGTTGGGCTGCAGTATTTTAGGGTGTCATGATTCTAGATCCTTCAGACCAGTTGTTTCCAAACCTTGAACCTTCACCTCCAGGTTTGATTCATTGAGTAAATGCGAACACCCCAGAACTAGGGCAAAACGAGAAAGCCTAGAGAGGGGTGTTTCTGTTTGCCCTTCAATCAAAACTCTGTAGCCCTTTTTTTGCAATCGGAGTGCCATCGGCCCTTCCTTCTGAATTTCTAAACTTTGAGAAATAGATCAGTGGGTGTTGTATTTCAAAGTTCCCATAGGTCAAACAGTAAACCTTTATTCTGTACAGCAATAAAAGTCAGAAAACCCTAATAATGGAAAACCCTTACAATGAAATATATGATGAATAGCTCAATGGGCGTTGATTATCTAAGTCACCAATGAGTCTGTCCACTTTTAGTTTAGTTTTTAAAACACATTTTAAACTTTAGCCAGAAATATTGGTTTTATGTCAGGATGGCCGAGTGGTCTAAGGCGCCAGACTCAAGGTTGACTCCTTCCTGAGTGAAAAGGGACTTCTGGTCTCCACATGGAGGCGTGGGTTCAAATCCCACTTCTGACAGTGATTTTTACCTGCAGGTCACATCTCTGAGTTTAATGTCTGTTTCCAAGTCATTTGTAAAGTTGAGACTGAATAATGCAGATTTTTGTATCAGGATGGCCGAGCGGTCTAAGGCGCCAGACTCAAGGACTGGCTCCTTCCTGAGAAAAGGGACTTCTGGTCTCCACATGAAGCGTGGGTTCAAATCCCACTCCTGACAGAGTGTTTTACCTGGGCTTTAGCCACCCGTTGGGCCATAGCATTTGAGGGTGTATTAATCCTTTCACCTCCAGGTTGGGTTTGTTGGGTCAATGTGTGCACGGCAGAACTAGGGCAAAACGAGAAAGCCTAGAGAAGGGTGTTTGGGATTGCCCTTCAATCAAACTCTGTCGCCCTTTTTTTGCAATCGGAATGCAATCGGCTCTTCCATCTGAAATGGAACATGTTGGCCTATATTGTCACTTTTGCTAGCCCGGCTAGCTCAGTCGGTAGAGCATGAGACTCTTAATCTCAGCGTCGTGTGTTCGAGCCCACGTTGGGCTGCAGTATTTTAGGGTGTCTTGATTCTAGATCCTTCAGACCAGTTGTTTCCAAACCTTGAACCTTCACCTCCAGGTTTGATTCATTGAGTAAATGCGAACACCCCAGAACTAGGGCAAAACGAGAAAGCTAGAGAAGGGTGTTTCGGTTTGCCCTTCAATCAAACTCTGTAGCCCTTTTTTTGCAATCGGAGTGCAATCGGCCTTTCCTTCTGAATTTCTATTGTTTGAGAAATAAATCAGTGGGTGTTGTATTTCAAAGTTCCCATAGGTCAACGAGTAAACCTTTTATTCTGTACAGCAATAAAAGTCAGAAAACCCTAA
>JAMFTG010000074.1:340000-350000 GCA_023974075.1 Chaenocephalus aceratus
GGACTTCTGGTCTCCACATGGAGGCGTGGGTTCAAATCCCACTTCTGACAGTGATTTTTACCTGCAGGTCACATCTCTGAGTTTAATGTCTGTTTACAAGTCATTTGTAAAGTTGAGACTGAATAATGCAGATTTTTGTGTCAGGATGGCCGAGCGGTCTAAGGCGCCAGACTCAAGGACTGGCTCCTTCCTGAGCAAAGGGACTTCTGGTCTCCACATGGAGGCGTGGGTTCAAATCCCACTTCTGACATTGATTTTACCTGCAGGTCACATCTCTGAGTTTAATGTCTGTTTCCAAGTCATTTGTAAAGTTGAGACTGAATATGCCGATTTTTGTGTCAGGATGGACGAGCGGTCTAAGGCGCCAGACTCAAGGACTGGCTCCTTCCTGAGCAAAGGGACTTCTGGTCTCCACATGGAGGCGTAGGTTCAAATCCCACTCCTGACAGAGTGTTTTACCTGGGCTTTAGCCACCTGTTGGGCCGCAGCATTTTAGGGTGTATTAATCCTTTCACCTCCAGGTTGGGTTTGTTGGGTCAACGTGTGCACGGCAGAACTAGGGCAAAATAAGAAAGCCTAGAGAAGGGTGTTTTGGATTGCCCTTCAATCAAACTCTGTCGCCCTTTTTTTGCAATCGGAATGCAATCGGCTCTTCCATCTGAAATGGAACATGTTGGCCTATATTGGCACTTTTGCTAGCCCGGCTAGCTCAGTCGGTAGAGCATGAGACTCTTAATCTCAGGGTCGTGGGTTCGAGCCCCACGTTGGGCTGCAGTATTTTAGGGTGGTCTTGAGTCTAGATCCTTCAGACCAGTTGTTTCCAAACCTGAACCTTCACCTCCAGGTTTGATTCATTGAGTACATGCGAACACCCCAGAACTAGGGCAAACCGAGAAAGCCTAGAGAAGTGTGTTTCGGATTGCCCAATCAAACTCTGTAGCCCTTTTTTGCAATCGGAATGCAATGGGCCCTTCCTTCTGAATTTCTAAACTTTGAGAAATAAATCAGTGGGTGTTGTATTTCAAAGTTCCCATAGGTCAACCAGTACACCTTTTATTCTGTACAGCAATAAAAGTCAGAAAACCCTAATAATGAAAAACCCTTACAATGAAAATATATGAAATAGCTCAATGGGCGTTGATTATCTAAGTCACCAATGAGTCTGTCCACTTTTAGTTTAGTTTTTAAAAACACATTTTAAACTTTAGCCAGAAATATTGGTTTTATGTCAGGATGGCCGAGCAGCAGTCTAAGGCGCCAGACTCAAGGTTGACTCCTTCCTGAGTGAAAAGGGACTTCTGGTCTCCACATGGAGGCGTGGGTTCAAATCCCACTTCTGACAGTGATTTTTATTGCAGGTCACATCTCTGAGTTTAATGTCTGTTTACAAGTCATTTGTATAGTTGAGACTGAATAATGCAGATTTTTGTGTCAGGATGGCCGAGCGGTCTAAGGCGCCAGACTCAAGGACTGGCTCCTTCCTGAGCAAAGGGACTTCTGGTCTCCACATGGAGGCGTGGGTTCAAATCCCACTCCTGACAGAATGTTTTACCTGCGCTTTAGCCACCCGTTGGGCCGTAGCATTTTAGGGTGTATTAATCCTTTCACCTCCAGGTTGGGTTTGTTGGGTCAATGTGTGCACGGCAGAACTAGGGCAAACCGAGAAAGCCTAGAGAAGGGTGTTTCGGTTTGCCCTTCAATCAAACTCTGTAGCCCTTTTTTGCAATCGGAGTGCAATGGGCCCTTCCATCTGAATTTCTAAACTTTGAGAAATAAATCAGTGGGTGTTGTATTTCAAAGTTCCCATAGGTCAACCAGTACACCTTTTATTCTGTACAGCAATAAAAGTCAGAAAACCCTAATAATGAAAAACCTTACAATGAAATATATGATGAATAGCTCAATGGGCGTTGATTATCTAAATCACCAATGAGTCTGTCCACTTTTAGTTTAGTTTTTAAAAACACATTTTAAACTTTAGCCAGAAATATTGGTTTTATGTCAGGATGGCCGAGAGGTCTAAGGCGCCAGACTCAAGGTTGACTCCTTCCTGAGTTAAAAGGGACTTCTGGTCTCCACATGGAGGCGTACGTTCAAATCCCACTTCTGACAGAGATTTTTACCTGCAGGTCACATCTCTGAGTTTAATGTCTGTTTACAAGTCATTTGTAAAGTTGAGACTGAATAATGCAGATTTTTGTGTCAGGATGGACGAGCGGTCTAAGGCGCCAGACTCAAGGACTGGCTCCTTCCTGAGCAAAGGGTCTTCTGGTCTCCACATGGAGGCGTGGGTTCAAATCCCACTCCTGACAGAGTGTTTTACCTGGGCTTTAGCCACCCGTTGGGCCGTAGCATTTTAGGGTGTATTAATCCTTTCACCTCCAGGTTGGGTTTGTTGGGTCAATGTGCATGGCAGAACTAGGGCAAAACGAGAAAGCCTAGAGAAGGGGTTTTGGATTGCCCTTCAATCAAACTCTGTCGCCCTTTTTTTGAAATCGGAATGCAATCGGCTCTTCCATCTGAAATGGAACATGTTGGCCTAGATTGGCACTTTTGCTAGCCCTGCTAGCTCAGTCGGTAGAGCATGAGACTCTTAATCTCAGGGTCGTGGTTCGAGCCCCACGTTGGGCTGCAGTATTTTAGGGTGTCTTGATTCTAGATCCTTCAGACCGTTGTTTCCAAACCTTGAATCTTCACCTCCAGGTTTGATTCATTGAGTAAATGCGAACACCCCAGAACTAGGGCAAACCGAAAAAGCCTAGAGAATGGTGTTTTGGATTTCCATACAATCAAACTCTGTAGCCCTTTTTTTGCAATCGGAGTGCAATGGGCCCTTCCATCTGAATTTCTAAACTTTGATAATAGATCAGTGGGTGTTGTATTTCAAGTTCCCATAGGTCACACCAGTACACCTTTTATTCTGTACAGCATAAAGTCAGAAAACCCTAAAATGAAAACCCTTACAATGAAAATTATATGATGAATAGCTCAATGGGCGTTGATTATCTAAGTCACCAATGAGTCTGTCCACTTTTAGTTTAGTTTTTAAAAACACATTTTAAACTTTAGCCAGAAACATTGGTTTTATGTCAGGATGGCCGAGTGGTCTAAGGCGCCAGACTCAAGGTTGACTCCTTCCTGAGTGAAAAGGGACTTCTGGTCTCCACATGGAGGCGTGGGTTCAAATCCCACTTCTGACAGTGATTTTACCTGCAGGTCACATCTCTGAGTTTAATGTCTGTTTCCAAGTCATTTGTAAAGTTGAGACTGAATAATGCTGATTTTTGTGTCCGGATGGCCGAGCGGTCTAAGGTGCCAGACTCAAGGACCGGCTCCTTCCTGAGCAAAGGGACTTCTGGTCTCCACATGGAGGCGTGGGTTCAAATCCCACTCCTGACAGAGTGTTTTACCTGGGCTTTAGCCACCCGTTGGGCCGTAGAATTTTGGGTGTATTAATCCTTTCACCTCCAGGTTGGGTTTGTAGGGTCAATGTGTGCACGGCAGAACTAGGGCAAAACGAGAAAGCCTAGAGAAGGGTGTTTCGGTTTGCCCTTCAATCAAACTCTGTAGCCCTTTTTTTGCAATCGGAGTGCCATCGGCCCTTCCTTCTGAATTTCTAAACTTTGAGAAATACATCAGTGGGTGTTGTATTTCAAAGTTCCCATAGGTCAACCAGTAAACCTTTTATTCTGTACAGCAATAAAAGTCAGAAAACCCTAATAATGAAAAACCCTTACAATGAAAGTATATGATGAATAGCTCAATGGGCGTTGATTATCTAAGTCACCAATGAGTCTGTCCACTTTTAATTTAGTTTTTAAAAACACATTTTAAACTTTAGCCAGAAATATTGGTTTTATGTCAGGATGGCCGAGTGGTCTAAGGCGCCAGACTCAAGGTTGACTCCTTCCTGAGTTAAAAGGGACTTCTGGTCTCCACATGGAGGCGTGGGTTCAAATCCCACTTCTGACAGTGATTTTTACCTGCAGGTCACATCTCTGAGTTTAATGTCTGTTTACAAGTCATTTGTAAAGTTGAGACTGAATAATGCCGATTTTTGTGTCAGGATGGCCGAGCGGTCTAAGGCGCCAGACTCAAGGACTGGCTCCTTCCTGAGCAAAGGGACTTCTGGTCTCCACATGGAGGCGTGTGTTCAAATCCCACTCCTGACAGAGTGTTTTACCTGGGCTTTAGCCACCCGTTGGGCCGTAGCATTTTAGGGTGTATTAATCCTTTCACCTCCAGGTTGGGTTTGTTGGGTCAATGTGTGCACGGCAGAACTAGGGCAAAACGAGAAAGCCTAGAGAAGGGTGTTTCGGATTACCCTTCAATCAAACTCTGTCGCCCTTTTTTTGCAATCGGAATGCAATCGGCTTCCATCTGAAATGGAACATGTTGGCCTATATTGGCACTTTTGCTAGCCTGGCTAGCTCAGTCGGTAGAGCATGAGACTCTTAATCTCAGGGTCGTGGGTTCGAGCCCCACGTTGGGCTGCAGTATTTTAGGGTGTCATGATTCTAGATCCTTCAGACCAGTTGTTTCCAAACCTTAAACCTTCACCTCCAGGTTTGATTCATTGAGTAAATGCGAACACCCCAGAACTAGGGCAAAACGAGAAAGCCTAGAGAGGGGTGTTTCTGTTTGCCCTTCAATCAAACTCTGTAGCCCTTTTTTTGCAATCGGAGTGCCATCGGCCCTTCCTTCTGAATTTCTAAACTTTGAGAAATAGATCAGTGGGTGTTGTATTTCAAAGTTCCCATAGGTCAACCAGTAAACCTTTTATTCTGTACAGCAATAAAAGTCAGAAAACCCTAATAATGGAAAACCCTTACAATGAAAATATATGATGAATAGCTCAATGGGCGTTGATTATCTAAGTCACCAATGAGTCTGTCCACTTTTAGTTTAGTTTTTAAAAACACATTTTAAACTTTAGCCAGAAATATTGGTTTTATGTCAGGATGGCCGAGTGGTCTAAGGCGCCAAACTCAAGGTTGACTCCTTCCTGAGTAAAAAGGGACTTCTGGTCTCCACATGGAGGCGTGGGTTCAAATCCCACTTCTGACAGTGATTTTTATCTGCAGGTCACATCTCTGAGTTTAATGTCTGTTTACAAGTCATTTGTAAAGTTGAGACTGAATAAAGCAGAGTTTTGTGTCAGGATGGCCGAGCGGTCTAAGGCGCCAGACTCAAGGACTGGCTCCTTCCTGAGCAAAGGGACTTCTGGTCTCCACATGGAGGCGTGGGTTCAAATCCCACTCCTGACAGAGTGTTTTACCTGGGCTTTAGCCACCCGTTGGGCCGTAGCATTTTAGGGTGTATTAATCCTTTCACCTCCAGGTTGGGTTTGTTGGGTCAATGTGTGCACGGCGCAGAACTAGGGCAAAACGAGAAAGCCTAGAGAAGGGTGTTTCGGATTACCCTTCAATCAAACTCTGTCGCCCTTTTTTTGCAATCGGAATGCAATCGGCTCTTCCATCTGAAATGGAACATGTTGGCCTATATTGGCACTTTTGCTAACCCGCTAGCTGAGTCTGGTAGAGCATGAGACTCTTAATCTCAGGGTGGGTTCGAGCCCCACGTTGGGCTGCTGTATTTTAGGGTGTCATGATTCTAGATCCTTCAGACCAGTTGTTTCCAAACCTTGAACCTTCACCTCCAGGTTTGATTCATTGAGTAAATGCGAACACCCCAGAACTAGGGCAAAACGAGAAAGCCTAGAGAAGGGTGTTTCGGTTGCCCTTCAATCAAACTCTGTAGCCCTTTTTTTGCAATCGGAGTGCAATCGGCCCTTCCTTCTGAATTTCTAAACTTTGAGAAATAAATCAGTGGGTGTTGTATTTCAAAGTTCCCATAGGTCAACCAGTAAACCTTTTATTCTGTACAGCAATAAAAGTCAGAAAACCCTAATAATGAAAAACCCTTACAATGAAAATATATGATGAATAGCTCAATGGGCGTTGATTATCTAAGTCACCAATGAGTCTGTCCACTTTTAGTTTAGTTTTTAAAAACACATTTTAAACTTTAGCCAGAAATATTGGTTTTATGTCAGGATGGCCGAGTGGTCTAAGGCTCCAGACTCAAGGTTGACTCCTTCCTGAGTAAAAGGGACTTCTGGTCTCCACATGGAGGCGTGGGTTCAAATCCCACTTCTGACAGTGATTTTTATCTGCAGGTCACATCTCTGAGTTTAATGTCTGTTTACAAGTCATTTGTAAAGTTGAGACTGAATAAAGCAGATTTTGTGTCAGGATGGCCGAGCGGTCTAAGGCGCCAGACTCAAGGACTGGCTCCTTCCTGAGCAAAGGGACTTCTGGTCTCCACATGGAGGCGTGGGTTCAAATCCCACTCCTGACAGAGTGTTTTACCTGGGCTTTAGCCACCCGTTGGGCCGTAGCATTTTAGGGTGTATTAATCCTTTCACCTCCAGGTTGGGTTTGTTGGGTCAATGTGTGCACGGCAGAACTAGGGCAAAACGAGAAAGCCTAGAGAAGGGTGTTTCGGATTACCCTTCAATCAAACTCTGTAGCCCTTTTTTTGCAATCGGAGTGCAATCGGCCCTTCCTTCTGAATTTCAAACTTTGAGAAATACATCAGTGGGTGTTGTATTTCAAAGTTCCCATAGGTCAACCAGTAAACCTTTATTCTGTACAGCAATAAAAGTCAGAAAACCCTAATAATGAAAAACCCTTACAATGAAAATATATGATGAATAGCTCAATGGGCGTTGATTATCTAAGTCACCAATGAGTCTGTCCACTTTTAGTTTAGTTTTTAAAAACACCATTTTAAATTTAGCCAGAAATATTGGTTTTATGTCAGGATGGCCGAGTGGTCTAAGGCGCCAGACTCAAGGTTGACTCCTTCCTGAGTAAAAAGGGACTTCTGGTCTCCACATGGAGGCGTGGGTTCAAATCCCACTTCTGACAGTGATTTTTATCTGCAGGTCACATCTCTGAGTTTAATGTCTGTTTACAAGTCATTTGTAAAGTTGAGACTGAATAAAGCAGATTTTTGTGTCAGGATGGCCGAGCGGTCTAAGGCGCCAGACTCAAGGACTGGCTCCTTCCTAAGCAAAGGGACTTCTGGTCTCCACATGGAGGCGTGGGTTCAAATCCCACTCCTGACAGAGTGTTTTTACATGGGCTTTAGCCAACCGTTGGGCCGTAGCATTTTAGGGTGTATTAATCCTTTCACCTCCAGGTTGGGTTTGTTGGGTCAATGTGTGCACGGCAGAACTAGGGCAAAACGAGAAAGCCTAGAGAAGGGTGTTTCGGATTACCCTTCAATCAAACTCTGTCGCCCTTTTTTTGCAATCGGAATGCAATCGGCTCTTCCATCTGAAATGGAACATGTTGGCCTATATTGGCACTTTTGCTAGCCTGGCTAGCTCAGTCGGTAGAGCATGAGACTCTTAATCTCAGGGTCGTGGGTTCGAGCCCCACGTTGGGCTGCAGTATTTTAGGGTGTCATGATTCTAGATCCTTCAGACCAGTTGTTTCCAAACCTTGAACCTTCACCTCCAGGTTTGATTCATTGAGTAAATGCGAACACCCCAGAACTAGGGCAAAACGAGAAAGCCTAGAGAAGGGTGTTTCTGTTTGCCCTTCAATCAAACTCTGTAGCCCTTTTTTTGCAATCGGAGTGCAATCGGCCTTTCCTTCTGAATTTCTAAACTTTGAGAAATAAATCAGTGGGTGTTGTATTTCAAAGTTCCCATAGGTCAACCAGTAAACCTTTTATTCTGTACAGCAATAAAAGTCAGAAAACCCTAATAATGAAAAACCCTTACAATGAAAATATATGATGAATAGCTAGAGAAGCGTGTTTCTGTTTGCCCTTCAATCAAACTCTGTAGCCCTTTTTTTGCAATCGGAGTGCAATCGGCCTTTCCTTCTGAATTTCTAAACTTTGAGAAATAAATCAGTGGGTGTTGTATTTCAAAGTTCCCATAGGTCAACCAGTAAACCTTTTATTCTGTACAGCAATAAAAGTCAGAAAACCCTAATAATGAAAAACCCTTACAATGAAAATATATGGAATAGCTCAATGGGCGTTGATTATCTAAGTCACCAATGAGTCTGTCCACTTTTAGTTTAGTTTTTAAAAACACATTTTAAACTTTAGCCAGAAATATTGGTTTTATGTCAGGATGGCCGAGTGGTCTAAGGCGCCAGACTCAAGGTTGACTCCTTCCTGAGTTAAAAGGGACTTCTGGTCTCCACATGGAGGCGTGGGTTCAAATCCCACTTCTGACAGTGATTTTTACCTGCAGGTCACATCTCTGAGTTTAATGTCTGTTTACAAGTCATTTGTAAAGTTGAGACTGAATAATGCCGATTTTTGTGTCAGGATGGCCGAGCAGTCTAAGGCGCCAGACTCAAGGACTGGCTCCTTCCTGAGCAAAGGGACTTCTGGTCTCCACATGGAGGCGTGGGTTCAAATCCCACTCCTGACAGAGTGTTTTACCTTGGCTTTAGCCACCCGTTGGGCCGTAGCATTTTAGGGTGTATTAATCCTTTCACCTCCAGGTTGGGTTTGTTGGGTCAATGTGTGCACGGCAGAACTAGGGCAAAACGAGAAAGCCTAGAGAAGGGTGTTTCGGATTACCCTTCAATCAAACTCTGTCGCCCTTTTTTTGCAATCGGAATGCAATCGGCTCTTCCATCTGAAATGGAACATGTTGGCCTATATTGGCACTTTTGCTAGCCCGGCTAGCTCAGTCGGTAGAGCATGAGACTCTTAATCTCAGGGTCGTGGGTTCGAGCCCCACGTTGGGCTGCAGTATTTTAGGGTGTCATGATTATAGATCCTTCAGACCAGTTGTTTCCAAACCTTGAACCTTCACCTCCAGGTTTGATTCATTGAGTAAATGCGAACACCCCAGAACTAGGGCAAAACGAGAAAGCCTAGAGAAGCGTGTTTCTGTTTGCCCTTCAATCAAACTCTGTAGCCCTTTTTTTGCAATCGGAGTGCAATCGGCCTTTCCTTCTGAATTTCTAAACTTTGAGAAATAAATCAGTGGGTGTTGTATTTCAAAGTTCCCATAGGTCAACCAGTAAACCTTTTATTCTGTAGAGCAATAAAAGTCAGAAAACCCTAATAATGAAAAACCCTTACAATGAAAGTATATGATGAATAGCTCAATGGGCGTTGATTATCAAAGTCACCAATGAGTCTGTCCACTTTTAGTTTAGTTTTTAAAAACACATTTTAAACTTTAGCCAGAAATATTGGTTTTATATCAGGATGGCCGAGTGGTCTAAGGCGCCAGTCTCAAGGTTGACTCCTTCCTGAGTTAAAAGGGACTTTTGGTCTCCACATGGAGGCGTGGGTTCAAATCCCACTTCTGACAGTGATTTTTACCTGCAGGTCACATCTCTGAGTTTAATGTCTGTTTACAAGTCATTTGTAAAGTTGAGACTGAATAATGCCGATTTTTGTGTCAGGATGGCCGAGTGGTCTAAGGCGCCAGACTCAAGGACTGGCTCCTTCCTGAGCAAAGGGACTTCTGGTCTCCACATGGAGGCGTGGGTTCAAATCCCACTCCTGACAGAGTGTTTTACCTGGGCTTTAGCCACCCGTTGGGCCGTAGCATTTTAGGGTGTATTAATCCTTTCACCTCCAGGTTGGATTTGTTGGGTCAATGTGTGCACGGCAGAACTAGGGCAAAACGAGAAGCCTAGGAGGGGTGTTTCGGATTACCCTTCAATCAAACTCTGTCGCCCTTTTTTTGCAATCGGAATGCAATCGGCTCTTCAATCGGAAATGGAACATGTTGGCCTATATTGGCACTTTTGCTAGCCCGGCTAGCTCAGTCGGTAGAGCATGAGACTCTTAATCTCAGGGTCGTGGGTTCGAGCCCCACGTTGGGCTGCAGTATTTTAGGGTGTCTTGATTCTAGAGCCTTCAGACCAGTTGTTTCCAAACCTTGAACCTTCACCTCCAGGTTTGATTCATTGAGTAAATGCGAAGACCCCAGAACTAGGGCAAAACG
>JAMFTG010000074.1:367500-370000 GCA_023974075.1 Chaenocephalus aceratus
GGGTGTTGTATTTCAAAGTTCCCATAGGTCAACCAGTACACCTTTTATTCTGTACAGCAATAAAAGTCAGAAAAACCCTAATAATGAAAAACCCTTACAATGAAAATTATGATGAATAGCTCAATGGGCGTTGATTATCTAAGTCACCAATGAGTCTGTCCACTTTTAGTTTAGTTTTTAAAAACACATTTTAAACTTTAGCCAGAAACATTGGTTTTATGTCAGGATGGCCGAGTGGTCTAAGGCGCCAGACTCAAGGTTGACTCCTTCCTGAGTGAAAAGGGACTTCTGGTCTCCACATGGAGGCGTGGGTTCAAATCCCACTTCTGACAGTGATTTTTACCTGCAGGTCACATCTCTGAGTTTAATGTCTGTTTCCAAGTCATTTGTAAAGTTGAGACTGAATAATGCTGATTTTTGTGTCCGGATGGCCGAGCGGTCTAAGGTGCCAGACTCAAGGACCGGCTCCTTCCTGAGCAAAGGGACTTCTGGTCTCCACATGGAGGCGTGGGTTCAAATCCCACTCCTGACAGAATGTTTTACCTGGGCTTTAGCCACCCGTTGGGCCGTAGAATTTTAGGGTGTATTAATCCTTTCACCTCCAGGTTGGGTTTGTAGGGTCAATGTGTGCACGGCAGAACTAGGGCAAAACGAGAAAGCCTAGAGAAGGGTGTTTCGGTTTGCCCTTCAATCAAACTCTGTAGCCCTTTTTTTGCAATCGGAGTGCCATCGGCCCTTCCTTCTGAATTTCTAAACTTTGAGAAATACATCAGTGGGTGTTGTATTTCAAAGTTCCCATAGGTCAACCAGTAAACCTTTTATTCTGTACAGCAATAAAAGTCAGAAAACCCTAATAATGAAAAACCCTTACAATGAAAGTATATGATGAATAGCTCAATGGGCGTTGATTATCTAAGTCACCAATGAGTCTGTCCACTTTTAATTTAGTTTTTAAAAACACATTTTAAACTTTAGCCAGAAATATTGGTTTTATGTCAGGATGGCCGAGTGGTCTAAGGCGCCAGACTCAAGGTTGACTCCTTCCTGAGTTAAAAGGGACTTCTGGTCTCCACATGGAGGCGTGGGTTCAAATCCCACTTCTGACAGTGATTTTTACCTGCAGGTCACATCTCTGAGTTTAATGTCTGTTTACAAGTCATTTGTAAAGTTGAGACTGAATAATGCCGATTTTTGTGTCAGGATGGCCGAGCGGTCTAAGGCGCCAGACTCAAGGACTGGCTCCTTCCTGAGCAAAGGGACTTCTGGTCTCCACATGGAGGCGTGGGTTCAAATCCCACTCCTGACAGAGTGTTTTACCTGGGCTTTAGCCACCCGTTGGGCCGTAGCATTTTAGGGTGTATTAATCCTTTCACCTCCAGGTTGGGTTTGTTGGGTCAATGTGTGCACGCAGCAGAACTAGGGCAAAATGAGAAAGCCTAGAGAAGGGTGTTTCGGATTACCCTTCAATCAAACTCTGTCGCCCTTTTTTGCAATCGGAATGCAATCGGCTCTTCCATCTGAAATGGAACATGTTGGCCTATATTGGCACTTTTGCTAGCCTGGCTAGCTCAGTCGGTAGAGCATGAGACTCTTAATCTCAGGGTCGTGGGTTCGAGCCCCACGTTGGGCTGCAGTATTTTAGGGTGTCATGATTCTAGATCCTTCAGACCAGTTGTTTCCAAACCTTGAACCTTCACCTCCAGGTTTGATTCATTGATTGAGTAAATGCGAACACCCCAGAACTAGGGCAAACGAGAAAGCCTAGAGAGGGTGTTTCTGTTTGCCCTTCAATCAAACTCTGTAGCCCTTTTTTTGCAATCGGAGTGCATCGGCCCTTCCTTCTGAATTTCTAAACTTTGAGAAATAATCAGTGGGTGTTGTATTTCAAAGTTCCCATAGGTCAACCAGTAAACCTTTTATTCTGTACAGCAATAAAAGTCAGAAAACCCTAATAATGAAAAACCCTTACAATGAAAATATATGATGATAGCTCAATGGGCGTTGATTATCTAAGTCACCAATGAGTCTGTCCACTTTTAGTTTAGTTTTTAAAAACACATTTTAAACTTTAGCCAGAAATATTGGTTTTATGTCAGGATGGCCGAGTGGTCTAAGGCGCCAACTCAAGGTTGACTCCTTCCTGAGTAAAAGGGACTTCTGGTCTCCACATGGAGGCGTGGGTTCAAATCCCACTTCTGACAGTGATTTTTACCTGCAGGTCACATCTCTGAGTTTAATGTCTGTTTACAAGTCATTTGTAAAGTTGAGACTGAATAAGCAGATTTTTGTGTCAGGATGGCCGAGCGGTCTAAGGCGCCAGACTCAAGGACTGGCTCCTTCCTGAGCAAAGGGACTTCTGGTCTCCACATGGAGGCGTGGGTTCAAATCCCACTCCTGACAGAGTGTTTTACCTGGGCTTTAGCCACCCGTTGGGCCGTAGCATTTTAGGGTGTATTAATCCTTTCACCTCCAGGTTGGGTTTGTTGGGTCAATGTGTGCA
>JAMFTG010000074.1:377500-382500 GCA_023974075.1 Chaenocephalus aceratus
TAGGGTGTATTAATCCTTTCACCTCCAGGTTGGGTTTGTTGGGTCAATGTGTGCACGGCAGAACTAGGGCAAAACGAGAAAGCCTAGAGAAGGGTGTTTCGGATTACCTTCAATCAAACTCTGTCGCCCTTTTTTTGCAATCGGAATGCAATCGGCTCTTCCATCTGAAATGGAACATGTTGGCCTATATTGGCACTTTTGCTAGCCCGGCTAGCTCAGTCGGTAGAGCATGAGACTCTTAATCTCAGGGTCGTGGGTTCGAGCCCCACGTTGGGCTGCAGTATTTTAGGGTGTCATGATTATAGATCCTTCAGACCAGTTGTTTCCAAACCTTGAACCTTCACCTCCAGGTTTGATTCATTGAGTAAATGCGAACACCCCAGAACTAGGGCAAAACGAGAAAGCCTAGAGAAGCGTGTTTCTGTTTGCCCTTCAATCAAACTCTGTAGCCCTTTTTTTGCAATCGGAGTGCAATCGGCCTTTCCTTCTGAATTTCTAAACTTGAGAAATAAATCAGTGGGTGTTGTATTTCAAAGTTCCCATAGGTCAACCAGTAAACCTTTTATTCTGTAGAGCAATAAAAGTCAGAAAACCCTAATAATGAAAAAACCCTACAATGAAAGTATATGATGAATAGCTCAATGGGCGTTGATTATCAAAGTCACCAATGAGTCTGTCCACTTTTAGTTTAGTTTTTAAAACACATTTTAAACTTTAGCCAGAAATATTGGTTTTATATCAGGATGGCCGAGTGGTCTAAGGCGCCAGTCTCAAGGTTGACTCCTTCCTGAGTTAAAAGGGACTTTTGGTCTCCACATGGAGGCGTGGGTTCAAATCCCACTTCTGACAGTGATTTTACCTGCAGGTCACATCTCTGAGTTTAATGTCTGTTTACAAGTCATTTGTAAAGTTGAGACTGAATAATGCCGATTTTTGTGTCAGGATGGCCGAGTGGTCTAAGGCGCCAGACTCAAGGACTTGCTCCTTCCTGAGCAAAGGGACTTCTGGTCTCCACATGGAGGCGTGGGTTCAAATCCCACTTCTGACAGTGATTTTTATCTGCAGGTCACATCTCTGAGTTAATGTCTGTTTACAAGTCATTTGTAAAGTTGAGACTGAATAAAGCAGAGTTTTGTGTCAGGATGGCCGAGCGGTCTAAGGCGCCAGACTCAAGGACTGGCTCCTTCCTGAGCAAAGGGACTTCTGGTCTCCACATGGTGGCGTGGGTTCAAATCCCACTCCTGACAGAGTGTTTTACCTGGGCTTTAGCCAACCGTTGGGCCGTAGCATTTTAGGGTGTATTAATCCTTTCACCTCCAGGTTGGGTTTGTTGGGTCAATGTGTGCACGGGCAGAACTAGGGCAAAACGAGAAAGCCTAGAGAAGGGTGTTTCGGATTACCCTTCAATCAAACTCTGTCGCCCTTTTTTGCAATCGGAATGCAATCGGCTCTTCCATCTGAAATGGAACATGTTGGCCTATATTGGCACTTTTGCTAGCCTGGCTAGCTCAGTCGGTAGAGCATGAGACTCTTAATCTCAGGGTCGTGGGTTCGAGCCCCACGTTGGGCTGCTGTATTTTAGGGTGTCATGATTCTAGATCATTCAGACCAGTTGTTTCCAAACCTTGAACCTTCACCTCCAGGTTTGATTCATTGAGTAAATGCGAACACCCCAGAACTAGGGCAAAACGAGAAAGCCTAGAGAAGCGTGTTTCTGTTTGCCCTTCAATCAAACTCTGTAGCCCTTTTTTGCAATCGGAGTGCAATCGGCCTTTCCTTCTGAATTTCTAAACTTTGAGAAATAAATCAGTGGGTGTTGTATTTCAAAGTTCCCATAGGTCAACCAGTAAACCTTTTATTCTGTACAGCAATAAAAGTCAGAAAACCCCTAATAATGAAAAACCCTTACAATGAAAATATATGATGAATAGCTCAATGGGCGTTGATTATCTAAGTCACCAATGAGTCTGTCCACTTTTAGTTTAGTTTTTAAAAACACATTTTAAACTTTAGCCAGAAAGTTTGGTTTTATGTCAGGATGGCCGAGTGGTCTAAGGCGCCAGACTCAAGGTTGACTCCTTCCTGAGTAAAAAGGGACTTCTGGTCTCCACATGGAGGCGTGGGTTCAAATCTCACTTCTGACAGTGATTTTTATCTGCAGGTCACATCTCTGAGTTTAATGTCTGTTTACAAGTCATTTGTAAAGTTGAGACTGAATAAAGCAGATTTTTGTGTCAGGATGGCCGAGGGTCTAAGGCGCCAGACTCAAGGACTGGCTCCTTCCTGAGCAAAGGGACTTCTGGTCTCCACATGGAGGCGTGGGTTCAAATCCCACTCCTGACAGAGTGTTTTACCTGGGCTTTAGCCACCCGTTGGGCCGTAGCATTTTAGGGTGTATTAATCCTTTCACCTCCAGGTTGGGTTTGTTGGGTCAATGTGTGCACGGCAGAACTAGGGCAAAACGAGAAAGCCTAGAGAAGGGTGTTTCGGATTACCCTTCAATCAAACTCTGTCGCCCTTTTTTTGCAATCGGAATGCAATCGGCTCTTCCATCTGAAATGAACATGTTGGCCTATATTGGCACTTTTGCTAGCCCGGCTAGCTCAGTCGGTAGAGCATGAGCTCTTAATCTCAGGGTCGTGGGTTCGAGCCCCACGTTGGGCTGCTGTATTTTAGGGTGTCATGATTCTAGATCCTTCAGACCAGTTGTTTCCAAACCTTGAACCTTCACCTCCAGGTTTGATTCATTGAGTAAATGCGAACACCCCAGAACTAGGGCAAAACGAGAAAGCCTAGAGAAGGGTGTTTCGGTTTGCCCTTCAATCAAACTCTGTAGCCCTTTTTTTGCAATCGGAGTGCAATCGGCCCTTCCTTCTGAATTTCTAAACTTGAGAAATAAATCAGTGGGTGTTGTATTTCAAAGTTCCCATAGGTCAACCAGTAAACCTTTTATTCTGTACAGCAATAAAAGTCAGAAAACCCTAATAATGAAAAACCCTTACAATGAAAATATATGATGAATAGCTAGAGAAGCGTGTTTCTGTTTGCCCTTCAATCAAACTCTGTAGCCCTTTTTTGCAATCGGAGTGCAATCGGCCTTTCCTTCTGAATTTCTAAACTTTGAGAAATAAATCAGTGGGAGTTGTATTTCAAAGTTCCCATAGGTCAACCAGTAAACCTTTTATTCTGTACAGCAATAAAAGTCAGAAACCCTAATAATGAAAAACCCTTACAATGAAAATATATGATGAATAGCTCAATGGGCGTTGATTATCTAAGTCACCAATGAGTCTGTCCACTTTTAGTTTAGTTTTTAAAAACACATTTTAAACTTTAGCCAGAAATGTTGGTTTTATGTCAGGATGGCCGAGTGGTCTAAGGCGCCAGACTCAAGGTTGACTCCTTCCTGAGTAAAAAGGGACTTCTGGTCTCCACATGGAGGCGTGGGTTCAAATCCCACTTCTGACAGTGATTTTTATCTGCAGGTCACATCTCTGAGTTTAATGTCTGTTTACAAGTCATTTGTAAAGTTGAGACTGAATAAAGCAGATTTTTGTGTCAGGATGGCCGAGCGGTCTAAGGCGCCAGACTCAAGGACTGGCTCCTTCCTGAGCAAAGGGACTTCTGGTCTCCACATGGAGGCGTGGGTTCAAATTCCCACTCCTGACAGAGTGTTTTACCTGGGCTTTAGCCACCCGTTGGGCCGTAGCATTTTAGGGTGTATTAATCCTTTCACCTCCAGGTTGGGTTTGTTGGGTCAATGTGTGCACGGCAGAACTAGGGCAAAACGAGAAAGCCTAGAGAAGGGTGTTTCGGATTACCCTTCAATCAAACTCTGTCGCCCTTTTTTTGCAATCGGAATGCAATCGGCTCTTCCATCTGAAATGGAACATGTTGGCCTATATTGGCACTTTTGCTAGCCCGGCTAGCTCAGTCGGTAGAGCATGAGACTCTTAATCTCAGGGTCGTGGGTTCGAGCCCCACGTTGGGCTGCAGTATTTTAGGGTGTCATGATTCTAGATCCTTCAGACCAGTTGTTTCCAAACCTTGAACCTTCACCTCCAGGTTTGATTCATTGAGTAAATGCGAACACCCCAGAACTAGGGCAAAAAGAAAGCCTAGAGAAGGGTGTTTCGGTTTGCCCTTCAATCAAACTCTGTAGCCCTTTTTTTGCAATCGGAGTGCAATCGGCCCTTCCTTCTGAATTTCTAAACTTTGAGAAATAATCAGTGGGTGTTGTATTTCAAAGTTCCCATAGGTCAACCAGTAAACCTTTTATTCTGTACAGCAATAAAGTCAGAAAACCCTAATAATGAAAAACCCTTACAATGAAAATATATGATGAATAGCTCAATGGGCGTTGATTATCTAAGTCACCAATGAGTCTGTCCACTTTTAGTTTAGTTTTTAAAAACACATTTTAAACTTTAGCCAGAAATGTTGGTTTTATGTCAGGATGGCCGAGTGGTCTAAGGCGCCAGACTCAAGGTTGACTCCTTCCTGAGTAAAAGGGACTTCTGGTCTCCACATGGAGGCGTGGGTTCAAATCCCACTTCTGACAGTGATTTTTATCTGCAGGTCACATCTCTGAGTTTAATGTCTGTTTACAAGTCATTTGTAAAGTTGAGACTGAATAAAGCAGTTTTTGTGTCAGGATGGCCGAGCGGTCTAAGGCGCCAGACTCAAGGACTGGCTCCTTCCTGAGCAAAGGGACTTCTGGTCTCCACATGGAGGCGTGGGTTCAAATCCCACTCCTGACAGAGTTTTTACCTGGGCTTTAGCCACCCGTTGGGCCGTAGCATTTTAGGGTGTATTAATCCTTTCACCTCCAGGTTGGGTTTGTTGGGTCAATGTGTGCACGGCAGAACTAGGGCAAAACGAGAAAGCCTAGAGAAGGGTGTTTCGGATTACCCTTCAATCAAACTCTGTCGCCCTTTTTTTGCAATCGGAATGCAATCGGCTCTTCCATCTGAAATGGAACATGTTGGCCTATATTGGCA
>JAMFTG010000074.1:390000-425883 GCA_023974075.1 Chaenocephalus aceratus
ATTAATCCTTTCACCTCCAGGTTGGGTTTGTTGGGTCAATGTGTGCACGGCAGAACTAGGGCAAAACGAGAAAGCCTAGAGAAGGGTATTTTGGATTGCCCTTCAATCAAACTCTGTCGCCCTTTTTTTGCAATCGGAATGCAATCGGCTCTTCCATCTGAAATGGAACATGTTGGCCTATATTGGCACTTTTGCTAGCCCGGCTAGCTCAGTCGGTAGAGCATGAGACTCTTAATCTCAGGGTCGTGGGTTCGAGCCCCACGTTGGGCTGCAGTATTTTAGGGTGTCTTGATTCTAGATCCTTCAGACCGGTTGTTTCCAAACCTTGAACCTTCACCTCCAGGTTTGATTCATTGAGTAAATGCGAACACCCCAGAAACTAGGGCAAACCGAGAAAGCCTAGAGAAGCGTGTTTCTGTTTGCCCTTCAATCAAACTCTGTAGCCCTTTTTTTGCAATCGGAGTGCAATGGGCCCTTCCATCTGAATTTCTAAACTTTGATAAATAGATCAGTGGGTGTTGTATTTCAAAGTTCCCATAGGTCAACCAGTACACCTTTTATTCTGTACAGCAATAAAAGTCAGAAACCCTAATAATGAAAAACCCTTACAATGAAAATATAAGATGAATAGCTCAATGGGCGTTGATTATCTAAGTCACCAATGAGTCTGTCCACTTTTAGTTTAGTTTTTAAAAACACATTTTAAACTTTAGCCAGAAATATTGGTTTTATGTCAGGATGGCCGAGTGGTCTAAGGCGCCAGACTCAAGGATGACTCCTTCCTGAGTGAGAAGGGACTTCTGGTCTCCACATGGAGGCGTGGGTTCAAATCCCACTTCTGACAGTGATTTTTACCTGCAGGTCACGTCTTTGAGTTTAATGTCTGTTTACAAGTCATTTGTAAAGTTGAGACTGAATAATGCCGATTTTTGTGTCAGGATGGACGAGCGGTCTAAGGCGCCAGACTCAAGGACTGGCTCCTTCCTGACCAAAGGGACTTCTGGTCTCCACATGGAGGCGTGGGTTCAAATCCCACTCCTGACAGAGTGTTTTACCTGGGCTTTAGCCACCCGTTGGGACATAGCATTTGAGGGTGTATTAATCCTTTCACCTCCAGGTTGGGTTTGTTGGGTCAATGTGTGCACGGCAGAACTAGGGCAAAACGAGAAAGCCTAGAGAAGGGTGTTTCGGATTGCCCTTCAATCAAACTCTGTCGCCCTTTTTTTGCAATCGGAATGCAATCGGCTCTTCCATCTGAAATGGAACATGTTGGCCTATATGTCACTTTTGCTAGCCCGGCTAGCTCAGTCGGTAGAGCATGAGACTCTTAATCTCAGCGTCGTGTGTTCGAGCCCCACGTTGGGCTGCAGTATTTTAGGGTGTCTTGATTCTAGATCCTTCAGACCAGTTGTTTCCAAACCTTGAACCTTCACCTCCAGGTTTGATTCATTGAGTAAATGCGAACACCCCAGAACTAGGGCAAAACGAGAAAGCCTAGAGAAGGGTGTTTCGGTTTGCCCTTCAATCAAACTCTGTAGCCCTTTTTTTGCAATCGGAGTGCAATCGGCCTTTCCTTCTGAATTTCTAATGTTTGAGAAATAAATCAGTGGGTGTTGTATTTCAAAGTTACCATAGGTCAACCAGTAAACCTTTTATTCTGTACAGCAATAAAAGTCAGAAAACCCTAATAATGAAAAACCCTTACAATGAAAATATATGATGAATAGCTCAATGGGCGTTGATTATCTAAGTCACCAATGAGTCTGTCCACTTTTAGTTTAGTTTTTAAAAACACATTTTAAACTTTAGCCAGAAATATTGGTTTTATGTCAGGATGGCCGAGTGGTCTAAGGCGCCAGACTCAAGGTTGACTCCTTCCTGAGTTAAAAGGGACTTCTGGTCTCCACATGGCGGCGTGGGTTCAAATCCCACTTCTGACAGTGATTTTTACCTGGGCTTTAGCCACCCGTTGGGCCGTAGCATTTTAGGGTGTATTAATCCTTTCACCTCCAGGTTGGGTTTGTTGGGTCAATGTGTGCACGGCAGAACTAGGGCAAAACGAGAAAGCCTAGAGAAGGGTGTTTCGGATTACCCTTCAATCAAACTCTGTCGCCCTTTTTTTGCAATCGGAATGCAATCGGCTCTTCCATCTGAAATGGAACATGTTGGCCAATATTGGCACTTTTGCTAGCCCGGCTAGCTCAGTCGGTAGAGCATGAGACTCTTAATACTCTTTGTAAAGTTGAGACTGAATAATGCAGATTTTCGAAAACACCCTTCTCTAGGCTTTCTCGGTTTGCTCGCATTTACTCAATGAATCAATCTGGAGGTGAAGGTTCAAGGTTTGGAAACAACTGGTCTGAAGGATCTAGAATCAAGACACCCTAAAATACTGCAGCCCAACGTGGGGCTCGAACCCACGACCCTGAGATTAAGAGTCTCATGCTCTACCGACTGAGCTAGCCGGGCTAGCAAAAGTGACACTATAGGCCAACATGTTCCATTTCAGATGGAAGAGCCGATTGCATTCCGATTGCAAAAAAAGGGCGACAGAGTTTGATTGAAGGGCAATCCGAAATACCCTTCTCTAGGCTTTCTCGTTTTGCCCTAGTTCTGCCGTGCACACATTGACCCAACAAACCCAACCTGGAGGTGAAAGGATTAATACACCCTAAAATGCTACGGCCCAACGGGTGGCTAAAGCCCAGGTAAAACACTCTGTCAGGAGTGGGATTTGAACCCACGCCTCCATGTGGAGACCAGAAGTCCCTTGGCTCAGGAAGGAGCCAGTCCTTGAGTCTGGCGCCTTAGACCGCTCGGCCACCCTGACACAAAAATCGGCATTATTCAGTCTCAACTTTACAAATGACTTGTAAACAGACATTAAACTCAGAGATGTGACCTGCAGGTAAAAATCACTGTCAGAAGTGGGATTTTAACCCACGCCTCCATGTGGAGAACAGAAGTCCCTTTTTACTCAGGAAGGAGTCAACCTTGAGTCTGGCGCCTTAGACACTCGGCCATCCTGACTAAAACCAATATTTCTGGCTAAAGTTTAAAATGTGTTTTTAAAAACTAAAGTAAAAGTGGACAGACTCATTGGTGACTTAGATAATCAACGCCCATTGAGCTATTCATCATATTTTCATTGTAAGGGTTTTTCATTATAAGGGTTTTCTGACTTTTATTGCTGTACAGAATAAAAGCTTTACTGGTTGACCTATGGGAACTTTGAAATACAACACCCACTGATCTATTTATCAAAGTTTAGAAATTCAGAAGGAAGGGCCGATTGCACTCCGATTGCAAAAAAAGGGCTACAGAGTTTGATTGAAGGGCAAACAGAAACACCCTTCTCTAGGCTTTCTCGTTTTGCCCTAGTTCTGGGGTGTTCGCATTTACTCAATGAATCAAACCTGGAGGTGAAGGTTCAAGGTTTGGAAAACAACTGGTCTGAAGGATCTAGAATCAAGACACCCTAAAATACTGCAGCCCAACGTGGGGCTCGAACCCACGACCCTGAGATTAAGAGTCTCATGCTCTACCGACTGAGCTAGCCAGGCTAGCAAAAGCGCCAATATAAGCCAACATGTTCCATTTCAGATGGAAGAGCCGATTGCATTCCGATTGCAAAAAAAGGGCGACAGAGTTTGATTGAAGGGCAATCCGAAACACCCTTCTCTAGGCTTTCTCGTTTTGCCCTAGTTCTGCCGTGCACACATTGACCCAACAAACCCAACCTGGAGGTGAAAGGATTAATACACCCTAAAATGCTACGGCCCAACAGGTGGCTAAAGCCCAGGTAAAACACTCTGTCAGGAGTGGGATTTGAACCCACGCCTCCATTTGGAGACCAGAAGTCCCTTTGCTCAGGAAGGAGCCAGTCCTTGAGTCTGGCGCCTTAGACCGCTCGGCCATCCTGACACAAAAATCGGCATTATTGAGTC
Source organism: Chaenocephalus aceratus (assembly GCA_023974075.1). Classification (NCBI taxonomy): domain Eukaryota; kingdom Metazoa; phylum Chordata; class Actinopteri; order Perciformes; family Channichthyidae; genus Chaenocephalus; species Chaenocephalus aceratus. The sequence goes on from JAMFTG010000074.1 coordinate 393,948, forward strand.
TCAACTTTACAAATGACTTGTAAACGGACATTAAACTCAGAGATGTGACCTGCAGGTAAAAATCACTGTCAGAAGTGGGATTTGAACCCACGCCTCCATGTGGAGACCAGAAGTCCCTTTTAACTCAGGAAGGAGTCAACCTTGAGTCTGGCGCCTTAGACCACTCGGCCATCCTGACATAAAACCAATATTTCTGGCTAAAGTTTAAAATGTGTTTTTAAAAACTAAACTAAAAGTGGACAGACTCATTGGTGACTTAGATAATCAACGCCCATTGAGCTATTCATCATAATTTTCATTGTAAGGGTTTTTTATAAGGGTTTTCTGACTTTTATTGCTGTACAGAATAAAAGCTTTACTGGTTGACCTATGGGAACTTTGAAATACAACACCCACTGATCTATTTATCAAAGTTTAGAAATTCAGAAGGAAGGCCGATGGCACTCCGATTGCAAAAAAAGGGCTACAGAGTTTGATTGAAGGGCAAACAGAAACACGCTTCTCTAGGCTTTCTCGGTTTGCCCTAGTTCTGGGGTGTTCACATTTACTCAATTAATCAAACCTGGAGGTGAAGGTTCAAGGTTTGGAATCAACTGGTCTGAAGGATCTAGAATCAAGACACCCTAAAATACTGCAGCCCAACGTGGGGCTCGAACCCACGACCCTGAGATTAAGAGTCTCATGCTCTACCGACTGAGCTAGCCGGGCTAGCAAAAGTGCCAATATAAGGCAAGGCAAGGCAAGGCAAGTTTATTTATATAGCACTTTTCAACACAAGGCAATTCAAAGTGCTTTACAAAAAATGAAAGACATTAAGCATTAAAAAAGAAAATCTAATAAAATAAACATTAAAAGAAAAAATACATGTATAAAAGTTAAAGTGCAGTTTAAGATATGAATAGTTCAATTAAAAGCAGCGACAAAAATAAAAGTCTTCAGCCTGGATTTAAAAGTAGTCAGAGTTGCAGCGGACCTGCAGGTTTCTGGGAGTTTGTTCCAGATATTTGGAACTTAATAACTGAACGCTGCTTCTCCATGTTTAGTTCTGACTCTGGGGACAGAAAGCTGACCAGTCCCTGAAGACCTGAGAGATCTGGATGGTTCATAATTTAGCAGGAGGTCAGAAATGTATTTTGGGCCTAAACCATTCAGTGCTTTATAAACCAGCAGCAGTATTTAGAAATCTATTCTTTGACACACAGGAAGCCAGTGTAAAGACTTCAGAACAGGAGTGATGTGATCCACTTTCTTAGTGTCAGTGAGGACTCGAGCAGCGGCGTTCTGAACCAGCTGCAGCTTCCTAATAGATCTTTTAGTGAGACCTGTGAAGACACCATTGCAGTAGTCGAGTCTACTGAAGATAAAGCATGGTCAAGTTTTTCCAAATCCTGCGGTGACATTAGTCTTTTAATCCGAGACATATTCTTTAGGTGATAGTAGGCTGATTTAGTAACTGTTTTAATGTGACTGTTGAAACTCAGGTCAGAGTCCATGACTACACCTAGATTTCTGGCTTTATCTGTTGTTTTGAACATTGCACACTGAAGCTCAACGCTAACTTTTATACGTTCTGACTTGGCTCCAAAAACCATTACCTCAGTTTTATCTTTGTCTAATTGGAGAAAGTTCTGACACATCCAGTCATTGATTTGTTCAATGCACTTACTCAGTGTTTGAATTGGAGCATAGTCTCCTGGTGAAATTGTTACGTACATTTGTGTGTCATCTGCATAGCTATGGTAACTGATTTTGTTGTTCTTCATTATCTGAGCCAGTGGTAGCATGTAGATGTTAAAGAGAAGAGGCCCCAAGATGGAGCATTGAGGAACCCCACATGTCATATTTGTCAACTCAGATGTGTATTTACCTATAGAAACAAAGTTGTTTCTGTCCATTAAGTAGGATTCAAACCAATTTAGAACTGCTTCCGAAAGTCCCACCCAGTTTTCCAGTCGGTCTAGTAATATGCTGTGGTCAACAGTGTCAAAGGCAGCACTGAGATCTAATAATACTAACACTGAAGTTCTGCCACTGTCTGCGTTTAAGTGGATGTTATTGAAGACTTTTACAAGAGCAGTCTCAGTGCTGTGGTTTTGACAAAAGCCTGACTGGAACACATCGAAACAGTTATTTAAATGCAAGAAATTACTCAACTGTTGAAAAACAACTTTTTCAATGATTTTACCTAGAAATGGGAGGTTTGATATGGGCCTGTAATTGTTCATTACTGAAGCATCTAGATTATTCTTTTTAAGAGCGGTTTAATGACTGCAGTTTTCAGGGCCTGTGGAAAAATACCTGAGTGAAGAGATTTGTTTACTATATGAAGTAGTTCTGAGGCCATGCAAGGCAAAATATCTTTGAAAAATCCTGTTGGAATAATATCAAGGCAGCAGGAGGAGGATTTCAGAAGTTGTATAATGTCCTCTAAGTTTTTATCATTAATCTGATGGAATTGTGTCATGATGTCTGAATTGATGTTAAGTGGACACAGAGACAGCACATTTGCTGTTCCTGAAGCAGAGGCACTGACTGCTTGTCTGATTTTCTGAATGTTGTCAGTGAAGAAGGCAAAATCATTGCACGCCCTGGTGGATAGTAATGCAGAGGCCACTGACACTGGGGGGTTAGTTAGTCTGTCGACGGTAGCAAACAAGGCACGTGCGTTGTTTTTGTTTTTGGTAATGATGTCAGAGAAGAACGATTGTTGTGCGTTTTTCAATTCCAAATTATAAAGGCCAAGTCTCTCTTTATAGATTTCAAAGTGAACCTGGAGATTTGTTTTTCGCCACCTGCGTTCAGATTTTCGACACTCTTTTTTCTCTGTTCTCACAGTCGTGGCCTTTCTCCATGGAGATATTTTCTTCCCAGTCACTTCCTTTACCTTAATTGGAGCAATGGCATCTATAAAATTGTAAATGTTTGAATTAAAATGATCTACTAGCTCATTTACTGAGATGTTAGCAGGGGCAAGTGTGGAAGAAAAATTCTGAGTAAACATTTCCCTAGTATTTTCAGTTAAATATCGCTTTGTGGTTACCTCTTTTTGAACATTTGTGTGAGCAGAAATAGAGCTCTCAAAGAAAACACAGGAATGGTCAGAGACTGCAACATCAGTCACCACGACCTTAGAGATATTCAGACCCTTTGAGATAATTAAGTCCAGAGTGTGCCCCTTATTGTGCGTGGGCTCCGTCACATGCTGAGTCAGTCCATAGTTATCAAGAACACAAAACAGTTATTTTGCCCCTATGTCCTGGGGGTTGTCAACATGGATGTTAAAATCACCAACAATGACTAGACGGTCAAATTCAATACACACTATAGACAGCAGTTCAGTAAAGTCATCAAAAAAGCTTGCACAGTATTTGGGTGGTCTATAGATATTTAGGAACAGAGCTCGAGAGGAGCATTTCAGCTGAAGGGCCACATATTCAAAAGAAGCAAAAGCCGCGTTCACACTGTGGTACTTTTCCCACAAAGGTTCATGCGAACTTAGTTCATGCGAACTCTTTAGTTCGCATGAACTAAGTACAGATCGCGTTCTCACCGGAATAAGTCCCTGGGGGTGGATTAGGCAAATGAAGCCGCTGACGTCACTTCTTCTTCTTCTGCTTTTGGTTTACTGGCAGGCCGCAACCCACTTCACGGCGTATACTGCCGCCCAAAGTCCCCGGCCGGAAGTCCCCGGAGTTGGGGAAGGCTTCAGTAGAAGCTGCTGGGAGTCCCAGCAGCTTCTACCTTCCGAGTAAATCGCCAGAACGCCGACACCTCCTCATCTCCACCGCTCCCATGCTTTATTTTGTGTTGCCATAAGTTAGTCTCTCTGCGTTTCTGCGCTGGGCTAATGCTAATGCTAATAATGCTAACGCGAGGATAATAAAATGGCGGCTTCACAAAACTTTTTGGGAGTTTTACGGGGGTGGTTTGCAATTCGCCCAGCCAATCAGGAATATAGCTCTTTTCTCAAAAAAGAGCCGCTCGAAAGTCCCTGCTCTCTAGCAGGGACTTTCGAGCGGGTAAAAAGGTTCGCATGAACTACTTTTAGTACCGGCTCTTTTTGGTGTGAACGCGATCATGAACTAAGTTCGCATGAACCTTTGTGGGAAAAGTACCGCAGTGTGAACGCGGCTAAAGTTTCCATACGATGTCTTCCTGCATTGAAGGGAATCATTGAACAGAATAGCAACTCCACCCCCTTTCTTATGCATTCTTTCCTGACTCATAAAAGTAAAGTTGGGAGGGGTCGATTCGATAAGAACAGCTGCACTGTTATTTTGTTCAATCCAAGTTTCTGTTAAAAACATAAAATCGAGATTGTGCTCAGTGATCAAATCATTGATTAAAAAAATGTTTCCTGCCAAAGACCTGACATTTAATAAAGCTAGTTTAAGTTCATTAAACACACTATCAGTCATGTTTTTTGTAACAAGCTGTTTCTGACATGGAATCACTGCTAAATTAGATAAACTCACACAAACGTTTGGGCGCTTCCTGTTTCTAAGATGATTCACCGCTCTTAATCTATTACCCATCAACACAGATATCGGCAAAGCTACTGGCAGGCAGGGCCCCGGCATGTCCTGGAGAGAGTTGAGAGTGCCACACGCCCTTGAGCCTGGACCCCACACATATCAGTGAGAGTTTGTTGCGTTTTGTACACACACATCCTTATCAGGCTTCTGAGACTGCAGATGCTTTCTTGAAGGGAGGGGAGGTGGTTGACGTACGTAGGCACGGTGATGGAGACGGAGGAGATGGTGCGCGTCTCCGCGGTGAAGGATATGCTGCCAGCCCTGCGTATCGCCTTAGTTTGGTCTTTGAACTCCAGGACGGAATCGGTGCCTACCCTCTGTATCTCCTTTGTGGGTTCAACGATCTCCAGGAGGGTGGGCGAGGGTGAAAGGGTGAACGGAGTATCCTCAAAGGCGTTGACAGGGGGGGGGGGGGGGACACACACTGACAACACAACGCTCTGTTGGCTTTAACCCCTCTCTTTGCCCTTGCTCTCACTTTGTAAACAACATACAGTTTGTGTCAGAGCCAAGGAAGGTGTTGCACATTCAGTGGAGCTGTGGAGATATCCTGGGATCAGGTATGAGGCAAGAGAGAGAGTGAGACTGTTTGATTTGACTTACGTACTCTTCAGCGTTCTTGGAGAGTGCATCAGAGCGTCACAGCGGAAGCTCTAAGAATGGCACATCGAGCAGAGGCCAGAAAACCTGGCTAGGTGGCTATAGACCTTTCAAATCCCCTGATCAACATCTTGTCAGCTTTCAGGTCGGTCCTCCGGTTCAGTCAGCGCTTCATCTGTTGAGCAGGACCCCATTTTGCCAGTTGTGTGATGTTGAATGACGTGTGCGATTATTTGTGTGTTAGTGTGTGTGTTTCTTAAAGTGTGTGTGTGTGTGTGTGTGTGTGTGTGTGTGTGTGTGTGTGTGTGTGTGTTAATACACTGCAGCTCGAGAGCACCACCCTCAGGTTTGTGTGTTTTTTTTTACGATCAAATGTTTTACTTTTGGTTTGTCACTGGAGGAAGATTTTATATTCTACTTTAAAAAGAAATCAAAACAGACCTTCCTGCTGTCGAGCTTTCATCAGTAACGTGGGTGCAGATCAACTTTGCTTCACAATCAACACTTTTATTTTAAATAAATGTTGCTTACATTTTTATTTTCACTTCAGTATGGTTTATTTGCAGGACTTTTAATAGTATTTTCTTTTATTATAAAATCTGTTCTGTAATTATTCATCTTATTTATTTACACCTGTTTTTCCAGCTGTATTTCCAGTCCAGGCCTCTAGGGGGCGATACACTCTTAAAGAACCTGACTGTCCCTGTAATGCTCCTGAGTTTACAGATGCAGGGATACAAGATAAAAGACTGCATATTAAAAACACCTGATGCTGCAATTCCTCTTCATCACACCACGTGACCTCCTCCTCCTCTTCTTCATCATAACTAACTTAAGACATAAAAAGTGATAAAGAATTTAAATAAGTTAATGAAGTAGTGCATTTAAGTGAAATAATAAGGTAAAGGTAAAAAGCAGGAAATTATATACGGCAGAAAAAGAAAAAAAAAAGTACTTTAATAAATAAGTGCACTGTAAATATGTCTGATATTCATCTGTTCCATAGAGCTCCTCATGTTCTCTGAAACTATTAAACACATGCACGCACGCACGCACGCACAGCACACACACACACACACACACACACACCAGTAGACGTCACTTCAGGGGACATTACATTGACGTCCATGTATTTCCTGGAGACTAATCCTAACCAAGTCTTCACCCTAAAATTAATGATTCCCCTCATGGGGACCTCCAATATGTCCTCATAAAGGAGGCGAGTCCCCACAGTGACTGTGTAACAGATTTAGGTCCCCACAAGGATAGTAATGCTAGGCCACACACACACACGTGGATTAATCCGCAGATAAAAATAGTCCCTACATAGAGAGACGAAGACCCTCCCCTTCCGGGGGAGCTCCATGGGATCTTATTTCGGGAAAAAGTATGAAGTCAATGGAGAGAGAAAGATTATCTTTCGATCCCGTTTGAATTGAGCCATGAATTACACACATGTTTGTCAATTTAAGAAATAATTTTGCAAGTCAAGAAAATGTAAATGTGTCGTAAAACTGGGAAGTAACACTTTCTTTTGTGTGAAGCGCTCAATGAACTACATCTCCCGTCTCGCACCACACACCAAGACGGCCGTCACGTTGGAACATTTCACTTCTTTCTTTCAGAACGAGGCGGAAAGTATTAAAAGAGGTGGAAATCACTCCAAGTCTGGGCACGTTGAGAGCTGCACACACAAGGGGAGTTAGTCGGTTCAGTGAGAGCCAGCATGCGGGACCGAGATTTGTAGTCTTTCTACTTGCATATTTTTCATAGTCTTATATTTCAACAGTTTCAAATCAAATCTTATTTCTATAGCACATTTAAAAACGATCTTCGGGCGAGCCAAAGTGCTGCACATGCAGATAATAAATAACACATTACTACCGATGTAAACAGAAGACAATAAATTACAACAGCAAATATAAAAATCAAACACAGGGAAGTGTCATGAGTCATGCTCTGCTATGATTACAAGGCCAGGGTGAAGAGGTGAGTTTTTAGTTTTGATTAAAAAAAAACCTAGGGTCCGGGCCGACCTCACATGGAGGGGCAGAGTGTTCCAGAGCCTGGGCCAGCCGCCGTGAAGGCTCGGTGCCCTCGGGTCTTAGGCACTACCAGCAGCAGCTGGTCAGCAGACCTTAACGCTCTGGCTGGGGTGTAGCGCTGGAGGAGTTCAGCTATACAGGCCGGAGCCAGCCCATTTAGGGCTTTGAAAACAAATAAAAGGATTTTAAAATCAATTCGGAACCAAATTGGAAGCCAGTGCAATGAGGCCAGAATTGGGGTGATGTGGTCACGCTTTGTGTGGCCAGTGAGGAGACGTGCCGCTGCGTGCTGCACGAGCTGTTTCACGACAAACTGTGACTTTTTTGACATGGAAATTATTTTTAAGATGACAAACATGTGTAATTCGTGGCACAATTCAAACAGGATCGAAAGATACGTTTTGTCTATTGACTTCAATGCATACATTTTCCGAAATAAGGTCCCATGGATCGGAAGCAGATGGGCGTGACTTCGCCTCTATAGGATACAATATTGCATCAATATTGTATCCATGTCACGTCTTGAGGGTTATTGTGAATATACTACGTTTTGCCCTGTGGACAAACGTAGCTATTACACGTTTTTTGTGCGACTGGGCCGGTTGAATAAAATGCAGATAAAAATTAAAAAACCTATAGTCCTACTTTAAGAAGCGACCACTGTACAATATTACAGTCAGTGCCCTTAATATTTATATTTCTTTTTATTTTCTATATATGGTATAGAGACACCTTGTTCAGAAATGAAGTCTGGATTTCTGAGTGTAACCAGGACACTACTAAAGTAGTGCAGGAACCTTCACCATCTGCAGTGAAACAGGGATTTCAGCCTCTGCAGTCCATTTACAGGCACTGAAACCTATATAACAGGAGAGGAAAACTCCCAGAAAGCATTACCAACTCTTTAAAATACAGCATTTGAATGAACAAAGCGATCGAGAGAAGAAGAAGCGACATGTTTTGGCCACGAGGCGTTGTTTATTGATCCTCAGGACCTCAGAGAGAGCGTGCAAGAAATAAATATTGATCCCATGAGCATGAAACACATTCTCCGTCATGACGTGAAACACCGGAACGTACAGATGTATTACACAATATAGAGCGGCCGGCGTATATCTGTTTAAATTTGAAATTAAGTAAACATGGAGTGGAGTCAGGCTTTCTTCGGGCACGCCCACTTCACCAGCTCGTACACAACATACCCGCTTCCTGCAATAAAAAGGACATTCAAATTATATGTTTGATTTCCAGGTTAAACAGATGATGGTTATCGAGAGACGGCACACACACTCTGCAACTGAACATATTCATATTATTCAATTAATATTGTTTTTTGAAAGAGGGATTGGTTGCTCCATTTTATAAATATCAAACATATTAATACAAAGATAAATCCACATACACATCCGACAGTCTGATTCCCAACATTCAAAACCCACCTGTTCAAACTGGCATTTTCTTTATAAACTGTACCCTGTGTCCTTCTATAGTCCACTTCCTGTTTGTCTTGTCTCACCCCGGCTGATACTTCACTAAATCCACGGTTTTAATTGTTCCCTATATTGCCCCTATGCCCTGTAAGGTGTCCTGGGGTGTTATGAAAGGCTCCCCCCAAAATAAATGTATTATTATTATAAGTTTAAACAAATAATCTGCCATACAAATTAATAAAAAATATGCATGTACTTCTATAAACATAATAACTAACAACAGATGATAGATAAATCCATAATGAAACGGTTAAAATACCAAAAAGCTTGGCAATAGGACGAAAAACATTTTCACTAACTACGTCGATATTGTAGTGCTGTCCCGTAATAACAGGGTTCATACACTTTTTCACCAACGACTTTCAATGACTTCTCCATGTCCAAAAGCATTACTCTCTCAGGTTCCACTGAAAATGGTTTATTTTAACTTGGAACAGGAAAATAAGGTCTGAAACATGTCGTCTAAAACAAATCCAATCGGCTTACTGGCTTCTACTCAAATCTCTCACCAGCAAAACACCTCGTCAGTTAAATGCCATTTTAAGTTTCATTAATATACAGTATTTATTATCATTATAGTATTACTATTTCGGCGATTAGCTAAAATATAAATTATATTTGATGCAACTTTAGTTACATTTGACTTTTCCAAAACTTTGGGGAAAATATTGTTGTCCAGGGGCTGGAATTAGCATTTTGAATTTGCATGACTTGTCCAGGTCTGTAGTGACCGTAGAACCCTGGAACGAGTACGCATCAGTGGTGTGGATCTGATGTCTAAGCAGGCCACGTCAGAGCTCTGCACAGTTCAGGGAAATGTTATTGAAATAGCAAAATGGAGTAGAAACACACGGCCGTAAAACATCACCTGCATAATTATACACGGCTTCTCTGCAGTGCACATCTAACACACAACGTGCACCGTTTTCTTACGCTACACACAACCACTTCCATTTGGTGCTAAATACAAAATATAGAAGTGTGCATGTTGTTTATTTGTTATTCTGAGCAGTGCAAGAATTAAGGTCTAGAAAAAGCTACATATATGGGTCATTAGCCTGCCTTAATATCTCCAGCTTCGAGAGTTGTCTACCTCACGAGCTCAGCCTCTAGATAAATAATGAGCGTCTGATTCTGCAGGAACTTTTTAAAGTAGAAGGAGATGTTTCCTCACCCAGAACGGTGAGGCCCATGGTGAATCTGTAGAGCAGAGTGTCGCTGACGCCGCCTTTTAAGTGAATCGGCATCCCGTCGTCCTCCTGCAGACAAACATCAAATACACACCGTTAGATCGGCCAAAACACTGAGTGGAATACTTCAGATACACGCCTCTACTTTAAAGAGTCCTCTCCTGCTGATGTTCAGGTGTATATCACTATGTAGTGTCTCTACTTTAAAGAGTCCTCTCCTGCTGATGTTCAGGTGTATATCAGTATGTAGTGTCTCTACTTTAAAGAGTCCTCTCCTGCTGATGTTCAGGTGTATATCAGTATGTAGTGTCTCTACTTTAAAGAGTCCTCTCCTGCTGATGTTCAGGTGTATATCAGTATGTAGTGTCTCTACTTTAAAGAGTCCTCTCCTGCTGATGTTCAGGTGTATATCAGTATGTAGTGTCTCTACTTTAAAGAGTCCTCTCCTGCTGATGTTCAGGTGTATATCAGTATGTAGTGTCTCTACTTTAAAGAGTCCTTTCCTGCTGATGTTCAGGTGTATATCAGTATGTAGTGTGTCTACTTTAAAGAGTCCTCTCCTGCTGATGTTCAGGTGTATATCAGTATGTAGTGTCTCTACTTTAAAGAGTCCTCTCCTGCTGATGTTCAGGTGTATATCAGTATGTAGTGTCTCTACTTTAAAGAGTCCTCTCCTGCTGATGTTCAGGTGTATATCAGTATGTAGTGTCTCTACTTTAAAGAGTCCTCTCCTGCTGATGTTCAGGTGTATATCAGTATGTAGTGTCTCTACTTTAAAGAGTCCTCTCCTGCTGATGTTCAGGTGTATATCAGTATGTAGTGTCTCTACTTTAAAGAGTCCTCTCCTGCTGATGTTCAGGTGTATATCAGTATGTAGTGTCTCTACTTTAAAGAGTCCTCTCCTGCTGATGTTCAGGTGTATATCAGTATGTAGTGTTTCTACTTTAAAGAGTCCTCTCCTGCTGATGTTCAGGTGTATATCAGTATGTAGTGTCTCTACTTTAAAGAGTCCTCTCCTGCTGATGTTCAGGTGTATATCAGTATGTAGTGTCTCTACTTTAAAGAGTCCTCTCCTGCTGATGTTCAGGTGTATATCAGTATGTAGTGTCTCTACTTTAAAGAGTCCTCTCCTGCTGATGTTCAGGTGTATATCAGTATGTAGTGTCTCTACTTTAAAGAGTCCTCTCCTGCTGATGTTCAGGTGTATATCAGTATGTAGTGTCTCTACTTTAAAGAGTCCTTTCCTGCTGATGTTCAGGTGTATATCAGTATGTAGTGTGTCTACTTTAAAGAGTCCTCTCCTGCTGATGTTCAGGTGTATATCAGTATGTAGTGTCTCTACTTTAAAGAGTCCTCTCCTGCTGATGTTCAGGTGTATATCAGTATGTAGTGTTTCTACTTTAAAGAGTCCTCTCCTGCTGATGTTCAGGTGTATATCAGTATGTAGTGTCTCTACTTTAAAGAGTCCTCTCCTGCTGATGTTCAGGTGTATATCAGTATGTAGTGTCTCTACTTTAAAGAGTCCTCTCCTGCTGATGTTCAGGTGTATATCAGTATGTAGTGTCTCTACTTTAAAGAGTCCTCTCCTGCTGATGTTCAGGTGTATATCAGTATGTAGTGTCTCTACTTTAAAGAGTCCTCTCCTGCTGATGTTCAGGTGTATATCAGTATGTAGTGTCTCTACTTTAAAGAGTCCTCTCCTGCTGATGTTCAGGTGTATATCAGTATGTAGTGTCTCTACTTTAAAGAGTCCTCTCCTGCTGATGTTCAGGTGTATATCAGTATGTAGTGTTTACTTTAAAGAGTCCTCTCCTGCTGATGTTCAGGTGTATATCAGTATGTAGTGTTTCTACTTTAAAGAGTCCTCTCCTGCTGATGTTCAGGTGTATATCAGTATGTAGTGTCTCTACTTTAAAGAGTCCTCTCCTGCTGATGTTCAGGTGTATATCAGTATGTAGTGTCTCTACTTTAAATCTGCAACACAGCATTAGAAAAACACCAAAAACATCCAAATTATGTTTCGATCATTCCTAGAAATGTATTTTTGCACTCATGTGTGGCGTATGCAATTTATTATAGATGCTACAGCACTCAAACTCAGACTGACCTTTTAAAAAGATGTGAAATTAAATGAAAAAGGTCACACAGAAGCTGTTGGTGCAGGCGGGGTTCAATCTTTGTAGGTGTAATAACAATATTGAAGCATTAGAGAATAAAAACCAGCCATAAAACTAATTTGTTTAAAATACAAGACACTTTGAAAGCTGCTTAAAATCATCAATACAATATTCTTTATCACACAATACTGAAGTGAAAATGATTACTAATAATCCTAATATTAGGCACCACACATGCAGATTTAGTGAAACACTGTTAGATTTGAAGTCACGTAACTTATCTTTGGAGCTAAAATGATTTCAGGGCTTCAGGAGAAGAAACACTGCTTAAGAGATGAAAAAAAACCCTCTAATTTCTCATTCAGAGGAGACAACAGGAAGCGTTAAAACCACTTCCTGTCTAGAAAACCGCATGAACACACAACAAGGCTTTCAATGGTCCAATGCATTGATGCAGGGTTGTTTATACTTCCTAGGTTTGATACAGGCTACAAGCAAAAGAACGATAATGCTAATCGAACTTAAACAAAACACTTCGATGGTCACAAAATGTGGTTCTTCATATCAGAAAACAACTGTTACTAGTTTTGACAGCAAGAACCATAACTACTAAACTAAATGAAATGTATTACAGTTAACCCCACACAGCTCATTACATCAAAACTGTAAAGCCAGTGAGTCTCCACTTCCATGAGGGGACAGAGGAAGTAAAAATACAACATTGAAAAGGTTCCAGTAGAAACAGGAAGAACTTTACACATATACCAACACAGTAAAACATGGTCTGGTGAAGCGGTTAAATGTGTCTGGGAGAGGATTAGGGCCACATGGGAACACACATTTGACATCTGAGCAAAGGTGGTTTGAGATGTGAGAAAAAAAGTCTGAATTATGCATTAAAGAAAAGTCTGAATTCTGCATTATAGAAAAGTCTGAATTCTGCATTATAGAAAAGTCAGAATTCTGCATTAAAGAAAAGTCAGAATTCTGCATTAAAGAAGTTTGAATTCTGCATTAAAGAAAGTCTGAATTCTGCATTAAAGAAAAGTCTGAATTCTGCATTAAAAAAAGTCTGAATTCTGTATTAAAGAAAAGTCTGAATTCTGTATTAAAGAAAAGTCTGAATTCTGCATTAAAGAAAAGTCTGAATTCTGCATTAAAGAAAAGTCTGAATTCTGCATTAAAAAAGTCTGAATTCTGCATTAAAAAAGTCTGAATTCTGCATTAAAGAAAAGTCTGAATTCTGTATTAAAGAAAAGTCTGAATTCTGTATTAAAGAAAAGTCTGAATTCTGTATTAAAGAAAAGTCTGAATTCTGTATTAAAGAAAAGTCTGAATTCTGCATTAAAGAAAAGTCTGAATTCTGCATTAAAAAAGTCTGAATTCTGCATTAAAGAAAAGTCTGAATTCTGTATTAAAGAAAAGTCTGAATTCTGCATTAAAGAAGTCTGAATTTGAAAAGTCTGAATTCTGTATTAAAAAAGTCTGCATTGTGCATTAAAGAAAAGTCTGATTTCTGTATTAAAGAAAAGTCTGAATTCTGCATTAAAGAAAAGTCTGAATTCTGCATTAAAAAAGTTTGAATTCTGTATTTAAGAAAAGTCTGAATTCTGCATTAAAGAAAAGTCTGAATTCTGTATTAAAAAAGTCTGAATTCTGTATTAAAGAAAAGTCTGAATTCTGCATTAAAGAAAAGTCTGAATTCTGCATTAAAGAAAAGTCTGAATTCTGTATTAAAAAAGTCTGAATTCTGTATTAAAGAAAAGTCTGAATTCTGCATTAAAAAAGTCTGAATTCTGTATTAAAGAAAAGTCTGAATTCTGCATTAAAAAAGTCTGAATTCTGTATTAAAGAAAAGTCTGAATTCTGTATTAAAGAAAAGTCTGAATTCTGTATTAAAGAAAAGTCTGAATTCTGTATTAAAGAAAAGTCTGAATTCTGTATTAAAGAAAAGTCTGAATTCTGTATTAAAGAAAAGTCTGAATTCTGTATTAAAGAAAAGTCTGAATTCTGCATTAAAGAAAAGTCTGAATTCTGCATTAAAAAGTCTGAATTCTGCATTAAAGAAAAGTCTGAATTCTGTATTAAAGAAAAGTCTGAATTCTGCATTAAAGAAGTCTGAATTTGAAAAGTCTGAATTCTGTATTAAAAAAGTCTGCATTGTGCATTAAAGAAAAGTCTGATTTCTGTATTAAAGAAAAGTCTGAATTCTGCATTAAAGAAAAGTCTGAATTCTGCATTAAAAAAGTTTGAATTCTGTATTTAAGAAAAGTCTGAATTCTGCATTAAAGAAAAGTCTGAATTCTGTATTAAAAAAGTCTGAATTCTGTATTAAAGAAAAGTCTGAATTCTGCATTAAAGAAAAGTCTGAATTCTGCATTAAAGAAAAGTCTGAATTCTGTATTAAAAAAGTCTGAATTCTGTATTAAAGAAAAGTCTGAATTCTGCATTAAAAAAGTCTGAATTCTGTATTAAAGAAAAGTCTGAATTCTGCATTAAAAAATCTGAATTCTGTATTAAAGAAAAGTCTGAATTCTGCATTAAAGAAGTCTGAATTTGAAAAGTCTGAATTCTGCATTAAAGAAGTCTGAATTTGAAAAGTCTGAATTCTGCATTAAAAAAGTCTGAATTCTGTATTAAAGAAAAGTCTGAATTCTGCATTAAAAAGTCTGAATTCTGCATTAAAAAAGTCTGAATTCTGTATTTAAGAAGTCTGAATTCTGTATTAAAGAAAAGGTCTGAATTCTGCATTAAGAAAGTCTGAATTCTGTATTAAAGAAAAGTCTGAATTCTGTATTAAAGAAAAGTCTGAATTCTGCATTAAAGAAAGTCTGAATTCTGTATTTAAGAAGTCTGAATTCTGCATTAAAGAAAAGCTGAATTCTGTATTAAAAAGTCTGAATTCTGTATTAAAGAAAAGTCTGAATTCTGCATTAAAAAGTCTGAATTCTGTATTAAAGAAAAAGTCTGAATTCTGCATTAAAAAAGTCTGAATTCTGTATTAAAGAAAAGTCTGAATTCTGCATTAAGAAGTCCTGAATTTGAAAAGTCTGAATTCTGCATTAAAAGAAGTCTGAATTTGAAAAGTCTGAATTCTGCATTAAAAAAGTCTGAATTCTGTATTAAAGAAAAGTCTGAATTCTGCCATTAAAAAAGTCTGAATTCTGCATTAAAAAAGTCTGAATTCTGCATTAAAGAAAAGTCTGAATTCTGTATTTAAGAAGTCTGAATTCTGTATTAAAGAAAAGTCTGAATTCTGCATTAAAGAAAGTCCTGAATTCTGTATTAAAGAAAAGTCTGAATTCTGTATTAAGAAAAGTCTGAATTCTGCATTAAAGAAGTCTGAATTTGAAAAGTCTGAATTCTGTATTAAAAAAGTCTGCATTCTGCATTAAAGAAAAGTCTGATTTCTGCATTAAAGAAAAGTCGGAATTCTGCATTAAAAAAGTCTGAATTCTGCATTAAAGAAAAGTCTGAATTCTGCATTAAAGAAAAGTCTGAATTCTGCATTAAAGA
Source organism: Chaenocephalus aceratus (assembly GCA_023974075.1). Taxonomy (NCBI): domain Eukaryota; kingdom Metazoa; phylum Chordata; class Actinopteri; order Perciformes; family Channichthyidae; genus Chaenocephalus; species Chaenocephalus aceratus. The sequence goes on from JAMFTG010000074.1 coordinate 409,441, forward strand.
AGTCTGAATTTGAAAAGTCTGAATTCTGTATTAAAAAAGTCTGCATTCTGCATTAAAGAAAAGTCTGAATTCTGTATTAAAGAAAAGTCTGAATTCTGTATTAAAGAAAAGTCTGAATTCTGCATTAAAAAAAGTCTGAATTCTGTATTAAAGAAAAGTCTGAATTCTGCATTAAAAAAGTCTGAATTCTGTATTAAAGAAAGTCTGAATTCTGTATTAAAGAAAGTCTGAATTATGCATTAAAGAAAAGTCTGAATTCTGCATTTAAAGAAAGTCTGAATTCTGCATTAAAAAAGTCTGAATTATGCATTAAAGAAAAGTCTGAATTCTGCATTTAAAGAAAGTCTGAATTCTGCATTAAAAAAGTCTGAATTCTGCATTAAGAAAAGTCGAATTCTGCATTAAGAAAAGTCTGAATTCTGCATTAAAAAAGTCTGAATTCTGTATTTAAGAAAAGTCTGAATTCTGACTTTAATCTCAGAGATTTTCCGAAGAGAAACTCCATTGATTTTGTACTTTTGGTGTTATGCCAACAGATTGTTTCTCATGCGGCCCTACACCCTCCTCCCTGGATGTGCCTCGATGCAGGGTGTATAGTGGGTCTGTTGTACCTGGAACCTCTTCTGTTTCTGGGGGACCTGGTTCTCCAGCCGGCGCCCGGAGCTGCTGAAGGTCCTCCGAGCAACGCGCTGCAGCGCCTGGAAACACCAGGAGCAGGAAGAGTCGTTACAAACCAGGAAGAGTCATTACAAACAGGAAGAGTCGTTACAGCCAGGAAGAGTCGTTACAGCCAGGAAGAGTCGTTACAAGCCAGGAAGAGGCGTTACAGCCAGGAAGAGGCGTTATCAGCCAGGAAGAGTCGGCCAGGAAAGGAGTCGTTACAGCCAGGAAGAGTCGTTACAGCCAGGAAGAGTCGTTACAGCCAGGAAGTCATTACAAACAGGAAGAGTCCATTACAGCCAGGAAGAGGCGTTACAGCCAGGAAGAGTCGTTACAGCCAGGAAGGTCGTTACAAACAGGAAGAGTCATTACAGCCAGGAAGAGTCATTACAGCCAGGAAGAGGCGTTACAGCCAGGAAGAGTCGTTACAAACAGGTAGAGTCGTTACAGCCAGGAAGAGTCGTTACAAACAGGTAGAGTCGTTACAGCCAGGAAGAGGCGTTACAAACAGGAAGAGTCGTTACAAACAGGAAGAGACGTTACAGCCAGGAAGAGTCGTTACAGCCAGGAAGAGTCGTTACAGCCAGGAAGAGACGTTACAGCCAGGAAGAGGCGTTACAAACAGGAAGAGGCGTTACAAACAGGTAGAGTCGTTACAGCCAGGAAGAGGCGTTACAAACAGGTAGAGTCGTTACAGCCAGGAAGAGGCGTTACAAACAGGAAGAGTCGTTACAAACAGGAAGAGACGTTACAGCCAGGAGGAGTCGTTACAGCCAGGAAGAGTCGTTACAGCCAGGAAGAGACGTTACAGCCAGGAAGAGGCGTTACAAACAGGAAGAGGCGTTACAAACAGGTAGAGTCGTTACAGCCAGGAAGAGGCGTTACAAACAGGAAGAGTCATTACAGCCAGGAAGAGTCGTTACAGCCAGGAAGAGGCGTTACAAACAGGAAGAGTCATTACAGCCAGGAAGAGTCGTTACAGCCAGGAAGAGTCGTTACAGCCAGGAAGAGTCGTTACAGCCAGGAAGAGACGTTACAAACAGGAAGAGTCATTACAAACCAGGAAGAGTCATTACAGCCAGGAAGAGTCATTACAGCCAGGAAGAGTCGTTACAAACAGGAAGAGTCGTTACAAACAGGAAGAGTCGTTACAGCCAGGAAGAGTCGTTACAAACAGGAGGAGTCATTACAGCCAGGAAGAGTCATTACAAACAGGAAGAGTCATTACAAACAGGAAGAGTCATTACAGCCAGGAAGAGTCGTTACAGCCAGGAAGAGGCGTTACAGCCAGGAAGAGCGTTACAGCCAGGAAGAGGCGTTACAAACAGGAAGAGGCGTTACAAACAGGAAGAGGCGTTACAAACAGGAAGAGGCGTTACAAACAGGAAGAGGCGTACAAACAGGAAGAGTCGTTATAACAGGAGAGTCGTTACAGCCAGAAGAGTCATTACAGCCAGGAAGAGGCGTTACAAACAGGAAGAGTCGTCACAGCCAGGAAGAGGCGTTACAAACAGGAAGAGGCGTTACAGCCAGGAAGAGTCGTTACAGCCAGGAAGGCGTTACAGCCAGGAAGAGGCGTTACAGCCAGGAAGAGTCGTTACAGCCAGGAAGAGCGTTACAGCAGGAAGAGTCGTTATAAACAGCAGGACACAGACTAACGCACTGAATAGGCTTTATTAAATAATGTTAAATCACATTCAATCAAATCTCATTCATTCCTGTGAGCATGGTCAAATGGAGACCACCGCCACAACACAAGATGACCCTAACCCGCGCAGACTGGAGTCCAATCCAGCACATTGACTACACGGTCTTTGAAGATCTGGCAGCTGTTCACTAAACACCAAACTAGTGTTTTTAGTGGCCAAATATACAGCAATGTTCAGATCAATTATTTTAAATAAAAGCTGATTGGGTTCTTGTATTAATATCCTTCTTTAAGCATCTGTTACGTCGTTTATTTGAAGCTGTCTTTTCACACTAACATGGTCTCATCATCGATAATAATAGGTATAATATATATTATGTAAAGCTCGTAAAGCTACAGCGGAAGCTAATGTAGCTCCTATTCCTAACGTTTCTTTGACCCCTAGATCAGTTGTAGTCTTCATTTAGCCGCGTCACTAACTCTCACACTGGATGTCTGCCTTATCAATTTATATATAATCCCACAAAGCAAACAAGACTTTAAATAGAGAACAAACTTACAAATATTTGTCTGTTCATCTTTATTTCCGTCTGCAGTTGCCCTCTCTTTCTATCAAGGACACGCTCAAATTACTTCCGCTTTTAGATCCCCGTTCTTCTTCTACGTGGAAATTAACGGCAGGCTTTATATATGCTGCTGCCCCTCTCAGTCTTTAAGTGGAACTACACCCTCTAAATACAGGAGATACAGTGGATGGGTAGACAGATAGATGCCTGCTTATATTGTTTTTTCCTGCTCATATTGTGGTGTTAAATCCTGCTATATTGTGTCAACAGAAAATTGGCCAATCAATAGTGTTTGTTTATTTGTCAGACAGTTTATAGATGTGTACTTTCACGGTCATCTGTATATTTGTCTTACTCTCTAATGCTGCTTTTATTTCTATTTTGAGATGTTTCTATTTTAGAATGGTTTATTTCTGCTCTTTTCATTTGTTATTATGTGCAATGCCTTGTTTTGTGTTATGCTGCTGCAACAAAAACATTTCCAAAATTGGGATTAATAAGGTTAATCTTATTTTAGCTTAGATAGACAGACAGACAACCAGACAGACAGTATACACATAACAAAATAGTCATCACTACATGAACAGTATTTAATTTTACATTCTGTTCTTATTCTATTTACATTTAGACTCCTGCATTTACTTGGTCACTTACAACATCCCCTGCATTATTTGCTTATTTTATTTATTTATTTTCTGATATGTATATAGTTTACTTATGCATCACTTGCACATTGGTCTGCAACATAATATGCACTATTTGCATTGCCATTTCTTAACTGTAGCTACTGTGCTTATGACAATAATGCCTTTGAATCTAGAAATACTGCAGCAACAGAAAAATAGACTTATGATACAGGAGAAGAAACATGCATGCATATGATAGTATTTAAATTACAGATGTAAAAACATATATATAAATAGGATGGTATTTACATTTCTGATTCTGATCTCCCACCTATTGTACATTATAACCTTTGTAAAACTGAGCAGCCCGTGAGAAGCGGCCCAGGAAACCCCGTACGTACAGTGGAACAGCAGAGATCGCGTCGTTACGTCTTCGCCATTTTCTTTCACCGGGAGTAAAGAACCTGAAAAAGCACCGGGGATTTTATTTACCTTTTATTACCTGGAGCTCCTTCATCACGGCGGATCCGCATCGTGCAGGTTAGATCAGCGTGGTGAGTACAACCCCCAGAGGAACTATTTACATGTGAAACATGCTGTGTTTTGTTGCTAAGTTACCTGCTAGAAAACATGGCAGTTAGCTTAGCATGGCTAGCCGGCATTTTGAAAACCAACGGGCCTGTTTTGACCAACGGTTAAATATGTGTGTGTGAAAATAGGGGTCAACAAATAACAAATGCATTGAATAATGAAGGTTTAAGATGCTTTCTTATCACCCTGATTCTGGTCCTGTAAGCCCGAGGCCTGCTGGTAACTAAGAGGCGTGCTGGATGTAATTCAGTGTAATGTAAAAGGATAATTAGTGGATTATTATTATACTATTAGTGGGAGGGTTAAATATGGAAGCCCATTTCCGCCATTGTGCAAACAACGGTATCATGTGAGTTGTTATTATGACTTTCTATCTCATTAATTCGACATACAGTAAGTCATTATTAAAGTAAGTCAAAATAATGAGATAAATAAATCCTAATATGAGATTGTATGTCGAAAAAAATGATTTACATGGTATCTTTTTTTCTTACATTTCAATTTGTATCAAATAATCAGAATCTGTTTTATCACCATGTAGGTTTACAAATACAAGGGATTGCTTTGCTGTAAGTGGTGAATACAAAGACACAGACATGTAGTAAAACATTTTAGCTATTTTGAAGACAATATTTACACCAAATATAGTTATGTGAGAAACTAGGTACAGTAAAATATGACAAATACTATATTCTAAGTGGCTGATTTAAACAGGGGTGTGGAGCAGAAATGTGTGTCTTTATAAATGGGGGGAAAGGCTTCAAAGAACAACCAATGCATTAAATAATTCAGTCAGACCGAGGTGGAAGAAGTCATCAGATCTTGTACTTTATTGTTATTATTTTGTTCATCTTTCACGATCAACATTTATTTAAGTTCTGTTTTTTGTTTTGTTTTACTCTTTTTATTTTCACATTATGTGGGCTTACATGCTGCTGTGATTAAAAAAACATTCCCAATTTGGCATCAATAAAGTATATCTTATCAATTGATATATATGATATAAATAGATGTGTTTATAAAACGAAAAACAGGGGTTAATTAACAACAAATGCAGTTGTGACATGCATGTAGAATTTATATCTGTTTTTTTATATATCTGTTATGGAAGTTGAGCAAACATGATTTGGGACACAGCAGTTTGCCCTACTTGTGCTCAAATCAGAGTAATTATTTAGTAGTACTGGGTATATAACCTTTTTAAATGGTAGAGGCGGATTAAACATGTCAACCCAAGCTTTACTAATTACCATTCGCCCTTTTTAAATAAAAAAAGATATGATATAATGTCTTTGGGACCTAAATGGCACCGAATGCTAGGAATGACCCCTACTATTTTACATGTGTTATCCTTTTCAAATAAAATTCCACTTATTTTAAGACTCCCATGTTTGAATTGCATAATTATCTTTTTTAATGAGCGTTCTTGGCAGGAGATCTAAGCATTGCTTTGCCAACAACTGATCCTCTGTTATTGCTGTGTATATGATAATAAGAATAACTTGAAACACAGCCACCACTCCAGTTTTTAAACGATGGCGCCAAACCGCCCTCTAAATAGTTTCTGTTGTAGCCTCAGTTGTGGTGTTGTTGTTGACACTGTCATTGTGTGTTGTGCACAGATGTCTGGAGACATGGCCACAGATCAGGTGAACGGGAACGGAAGCGTTTCTGAGGAGCCGATGGACACCACCGAGGTGACCCGCTCCGAACACTTCCCAGCTCTTCTGGAGGCTGGTTTACCTCAAAATGTTGCCGAGAAGCTGGATGAACTTTATGTAGCAGGTAAGCACAACGCTCACGAAGACAGAAATCACTTTGATTGGCCCGTTTCAGAATTAAATATATTTCATAATGATGAATGTAATCACTTTCATGTTGCAGCTGGTGAACATGAAGCTTCTTTGAGTTCATACACTGCAGAGTAACTAACTATAGCTCAAATGAATGTCGTGTAAAAAGTACAATATTTTCCTCCATCTGTAGTGAAGTGAAAGTATGAAAGCAGCAAACAATGGCAATACTGTAAAGTGAAAGTACCTCCATTTTGACTTAGGTACACATCCTTAAACAATAACGATGACTATATATGTGTTTATATATAAGAGAATTAGTCAAAGTGTTGAGAGGGAGACCGGCATGGGACCAGACTTGCCTTTTAAAATGGTTTGCTTGAACATCAGAAATGACTCTCTCGTTAGGGCCTTTATGATTGGCTCATAACTGAATAATAATAGTGTATTAAAAAGCCGTGAGACTAATCATTTTAGCAGCAGGGTGTCAGAGGTAGCAGTGTGTTTGCGACTCACGGATAATCCCTCTGCTGCCCATGTTTGAAAGTTCCTTTTCAAGAAACCTCTTAAATCAATACCAATCAATATGGACTATTCTCTCAGTGTAGTCCTGCTGTTTCACATAGAAGCTGGAGTGAAGGGTTTAGGAGGCAGCTGGTGTGGCCTGCGCAGAAACAAAGGGGCAGCTGTCCTTCAGCAGCAGGTGAACTGAACTCTGAGCAGCAGGTGAACTGAACTCTGAGCAGCAGGTGAACTGAACTCTGAGCAGCAGGTGAACTGAACTCTCTGAGCAGCAGGTGAACTGAACTCTGAGCAGCAGGTGAACTGAACTCTGAGCAGGTGAACTGAACTCTCTGAGCAGCAGGTGAACTGAACTCTGAGCAGCAGGTGAACTGAACTCTCTGAGCAGCAGGTGAACTGAACTCTGAGCAGCAGGTGAACTGAACTCTGAGCAGCAGGTGAACTGAACTCTGAGCTGCAGGTGAACTGAACTCTGAGCAGCAGGTGAACTGAACTCTGAGCTGCAGGTGAACTGAACTCTGAGCAGCAGGTGAACTGAACTCTGAGCAGCAGGTGAACTGAACTCTGAGCAGCAGGTGAACTGAACTCTGAGCAGCAGGTGAACTGAACTCTGAGCAGCAGGTGAACTGAACTCTCTGAGCAGCAGGTGAACTGAACTCTGAGCAGCAGGTGAACTGAACTCTCTGAGCAGCAGGTGAACTGAACTCTCTGAGCAGCAGGTGAACTGAACTCTGAGCAGCAGGTGAACTGAACTCTGAGCAGCAGGTGAACTGAACTCTCTGAGCAGCAGGTGAACTGAACTCTGAGCAGCAGGTGAACTGAACTCTGAGCAGCAGGTGAACTGAACTCTGAGCAGCAGGTGAACTGAACTCTCTGAGCAGCAGGTGAACTGAACTCTGAGCAGCAGGTGAACTGAACTCTGAGCAGCAGGTGAACTGAACTCTCTGAGCAGCAGGTGAACTGAACTCTGAGCTGCAGGTGAACTGAACTCTGAGCAGCAGGTGAACTGAACTCTGAGCAGCAGGTGAACTGAACTCTGAGCAGCAGTGAAACAGTAGTGGCTTCTTTAAAAGCGTTTACAGCATCTTGTAATCTAGTTGTATCACCTTTTTAGTTTCATGATTTCTAAACACTGTCCTTTGATTGTGCCGCGTGACATCTTTCGCATGAGAGTTATTGTGTTGAAACGTGGCACTGAAAGAGGCTGTAAACCAGGGGTGTCAAACTCAAGGCCCGGGGGCCAAATCCGGCCCGCGATCTAATTTTATGTGGCCCGCAAGAGCTTGCAAAGAATATACATTACAATTGGTGTAATTGTTGAATATTTACTTTCAATTATTTGCCCTAGACTTCTGCTTTCAGATGTAGTTATTTAGGAAGATATTACCAGAACTGATAATAATCCAATGCATGGCTAACAATGTAATACATTATTTAATACATATTATATATTTACATATTTATATATAATTAGAATTAGAACCGGCCCTTTAAGTGCAACCATAATGCTGATGTGGCCCGGGATGAAATTGAGTTTGACACCCCTGCTGTAAACTATTATCAGACTTCTGAGGGATAGCATTTCCTTTCTCCTATATATACAGCTTTATGATTATTATGTATGGCTGCTATCTCTCAGTTAGACCATTCAACTACTGTAACACTAACTGCAATATATACTTTCACTTTCACTACTGTCACCTTGCTGCTATCACACTACTTTATACATGCCACGTTTAAAATACTGTTACTGTACTTATTGCTATCCTTCTGCTAATCTCTAGTGTTTTATGCATGCCTCTTATTTAAAATGTTTGCTATTTTTCCTCTTAACTTTTGCTGTAACAATGTACCCTTCCCCTCGGTGAGACTAATACAGGGGTTCTGATTCTATTTCATAACGCGGCATGAATGCATGATAATAAGAAGTGATTAAAGCAGGGAAGTGTTACAGCTTCATCCAGCCCAGAATAATCGTATTAATAATCTTCTATCTTGAGTGGAAGATGAAATGGAAACGGGACGAAGCACACAAACAAAAGCAAACCAGACACTTTGTTTTATCTCCTTCTAGGATACATGTTCAGCTTGTGCAACTGCTTCATATTCGTCTCAGTGACACGTCCTTTATCTTGACTACATCGTGCCTTCTTTCTTCTGTTTTCACACCGTATTTACCGCCTGTCTTGCTTGTGTTCCTCAGGCCTGGTAGCCCACAGTGATCTGGACGAACGGGCGATCGAAGCTTTGAAAGAGTTCAACGAGGACGGAGCCCTGCAGGTGCTCGCGCAGTTCAAAGAGAGCGACCTGTCACACGTGCAAGTACGTTCAGTCATCTGAAAGTTATTTTATTATATGTCTTTATTGTACAAGGACCATGCATACAAATACATTAAAGGGCACCTATCATGCAAAATGCACTTTCTGATGTCTCTTATACATCATCATGTGTCCCCGGTAGTGTTAATTTCGTTGACTAAAACTATGACGAAATATGTTCGTCAACGAATGACGAAAACGAGACGACGGCACCGACGGCAGTAAACAATAACTGTAACGAAATCATCATGCAATATCGTTGACGAAAAGTGACGAGACGAAAATGTAGTTTACTAAATAAAAACGTTGCCAAAATCTGTCTTTACTTTCGTTGACGAAAAATGAGGAGACGAAATATTATCAAAGATAACGTTAAATCTCTGATAGTCAGTCTTTCTCCCAGCAGTTCCATTTCCGGTGCTGCGGCAGAGCAGCAGCTGTGTCTGTGCTGCGCGCGGCGGACATTTGAATTACACGGGGCAGCGGCACATTATGAACTGTCAGGAAGACTCGGGTCTAACTCAGGGTCTAACTCAGGGTCTAACTCAGGGTCTAACTCATGGTCTAACTCGTGGTCTAACTAACCTTATTCAACAGAAAATAAAATGGCAACAACAGGGCTTAGGAGCAGTGGTCGCGTTAACCGAATACCCCCCGTCAGCGCGAGTGAGTGATACATTGTGCACTCGACGGGTAATGATGGATTATGACGGAAATGTTACGATCCTGTCCGTCAAAATGACTGACAACGAAAAAGTCTAAAGCCATCACTGCTTGGGAGAAAGAAACGATGTGATATTTGGGCCCATTTTCGCTGCAATGAGGCGGAGAAAAAAAGCGAATGTAGTGTTTCATCAGAAGGGAAGCAATGCGGCCAAAACACAGCTGGTACAAACACCACACACTCTCTGCAAAGCTGCTTCATCATTCAACCTGTGCTTTTCATCAAATAAGGACAAGATATAATCCTATTGTGAAATACGTTTGACTGAAATGACAAAGTATTGGTTTTGCCTAGTTTGACTGAAATGTTCTATAATCTGATGACTAAAAAAGACTCTACCGTTTTCATTGACAAAAAGTAGACTAAAATAATTAGTTTTCTTTGACTAAAACTTGACTAAATAAAAACAGGATGAAGGTGACTAAATATGACTAAAACTAAAAAGGAAATGTAACACAGGACTACGACTAAAACTAAATAAAAAAATAGCTGACGAAATTAACCCTAGTCCCCGGTGCGTCGGGGAACTCACGCAGCGTCAGGAAATAAACCCTCTCTCTTTTCCTCCGTACCCAAATCTCTAAAAATGGGGAACAACGGAGCTGATCCAGATTTGCGTCCGATATGACGTAACATCTGAAATGTGGACCCACGGGCCAATCAGAAACGCTGCTATCAGAAACAATGCCCGACTGTTTTGGACGTAATATGGTCGGTGTTTACATTAGCATGCTAACACTCAGAGCTAACCTGTGCTGGAGAGCATGTGTGTGAAGAAGCAGGAAGTAGAAAAGAACTCACCTTGTGGTGTAACCGGCAAGAGAGAAAGCCTTTGAGCTCCAGACTGTTTCAGAGCCTTGATGATCCATGATATGGCGTTTCATCACGGCAGCTTTTAGTTTAGACGGTAGCTGCCGGTAGCATCTCCCGGGTTTCTGCAGTCCCTGGGCAGGTAGACACAAAACAAACATTAACAGCTCATAATGCCGATCTCACTGGCAATTAAAACAGATCAAATACAGATGTATAAAATATAAATACTAGTACATTTGTCAATATAAATATAATTTTACAGCTCATTTAAACTAGCATCTTAAATGACCATAAAATGAAATGTTGGTTGGTTACCAGATGTTGCACAATGGGGAAAACGTGATGATTTTAAGATCACCTGAAGGCAGGTTCCAACGTTTGAGTCTTTGTTTAAAATCCTGTTTCGGTACACGCTGCATAATTAACATTTTATCTGTCGAGTGCATTATCGGGTGCTCAAACGCTTGTTACAGTGGTAAACATACATCGAAAATCGAGCAAATTTGATTATATATATTTGTATATAACAGTATGATATTGTATCGACCCGACCACGGATAAGCGGGAGAGGATGGATGGATATTGTATCTGTAGCATGTCGTGTGAGACTCGCTGTCAAGCTACTTGTTCTAATAAATGTTACACACACAAAAAACCGGGCAAATACCTTCTTTTTTTTTCATGCTTTAACTTCAACAGTATTTAACCCGGTCTGTCTCCCTTCCAGAACAAAAGTGCCTTCCTGTGCGGCGTGATGAAGACGTACCGGCAGCGGGAGAAAACAAGGCACTAAAGTTACAGATTCCACTAAAGGACCCGACGAGGCCAAAATCAAGGAGCTGCTGGACCGTACCAGCTACACACTGGACGTCACAACGGGGCAGCGCAAGTACGGAGGACCCCCGCCGGAGTCCGTGTATTCAGGAGCCCAACCCAACGCGGGAACAGAGGTACGATTCAGAGGAAGTCCCACTGTCAGGCGGAGATTTAAATGAGCGAGTGGTCACTTTAACTGGAAAAAAAGTTAATTAATTTCCATCAATAATAAACTTTATTTATATAGCACCTTTCATGCTTGACGCAGCCCAAAGTGCTTTACAGAATAGATAGATAGATAGATAGGTAGGTGGGTGGGTAGATAGATAGATGGATGGATGGATAGGTAGATGGATAGATAGTTAGGTAGGTGGATAGATAGATGGATGGATGGATGGATAGGTAGGTAGGTAGATGGATGGATAGATAGATAGATGGATGGATGGATAGGTAGGTAGGTGGATGGATAGATAGGTAGGTAGGTGGATGGATAGATAGATGGATGGATAGATAGGTGGTAGGTAGGTAGGAGATGGATGGATCGGTAGGTGGATGGATGGATAGGTAGGTGAGGGATGGATGGATAGATAGGTAGATGGATGGATAGAGATGGATGGTCGATAGGTAGGTGGATGGATGGATGGATAGGTAGGTGGATGGATGGATAGGTAGGTGGATGGATAGGTGGATGGATGGCTGGATGGATAGATAGATGGATGGATGGAGGATAGGTAGATGGATGGATGATAGGTAGGTAGATGGATGGATGGATAGATAGGTAGGTAGATGGAGGATAGGTAGGTAGGTAGATGGATAGATAGGTAGGGTAGATGGATGGATGGATAGATATGTAGGTAGATGGATGGATAGATAGGTAGGTAGATGGATGGATAGGTAGGTAGGTAGGTAGATGGATGGATAGTAGGTAGGTAGGTGGGTGGATAGGAGATAGATGGATAGGTAGATGGATGGATAGGTAGGTTAGATGGATGGAGGATAGGTAGGTAGGTAGATGGATGGATAGATAGGTAGGTGGGTGGATGGATAGGTAGATGGATGGATAGGTAGGTAGATGGATGGATAGATAGGTAGGTAGGTGAGGTGGATAGGTAGGTAGGTAGATGGATAGATAGGTAGGTGGATGGATGGGTGGGTGGGTAGGTAGGTAGGTATGTAGGTATTTAAAAAATATATAAATAATGATAAAAAAGAAAATTCAAAACATAAATAACGTTTATTTTTATTTTTTCCTGCTTAATAATAACAAAGCAAGTCATTGAGTGTGTGATTATTATTTTTACAAATATTCTTCTTGGTTTCTCTGGTAGATATTTGTTGGGAAGATTCCCCGGGACTTGTTTGAAGACGAGCTGGTTCCTCTCTTTGAGAAGGCGGGGCCTATCTGGGACCTGCGGCTGATGATGGACCCTCTGAGCGGCCTGAACCGCGGCTACGCCTTCGTCACGTTCTGCACTAAGGAGGCGGCGCAGGAGGCCGTCAAGCTGGTGAGTCGCTGCTCCAGAAACACCTGACCCTGTCTCAGGAATCAGGTCAAGCAGCACGTGTGTGTTGGGCGACATTCCCGTTCATAATCCAGTAACATTTAACCAGGAACTTTGGCGTCAATGGTCCAAAATAAGCAAAACAGTTGGAAACGGTTAGTTGTTGAACATATTTCATATCAACACTTAAATTCTGATATACTCAATTGTCATATATCTATTGTACTTATTTTGGTATATTTAGATTCCTGCTAAACTTTTGTTCTTTTTTAATTCCTGTTTTCTTTTTTAATTGAAAAATAAAAGTTTATTCCCTCTAACTGTGTTTATGTACACCGGAGTTAAACCTTTATTCTTCTTCTCTCCAGTGCAATAACCACGAGATTCGCCCCGGTAAACACATCGGTGTGTGTATATCCGTCGCCAACAACCGGCTATTCGTCGGCTCCATTCCCAAGAGTAAAACGAAGGAGCAGATCGTGGAGGAGTTCTCGAAAGTCACCGGTAAAAACATCTCGTCTGGTTTCAAGCATTTCATTGTGAACTGTCGAGACTTCTTGGTTTATTTATACAGCATGTAATACATATGCATATATACATCTACTGTACACACACACACACACACACACACACACACACACACACACACACACACACACTTGCATACATACTATGCTGCAGATAAGCTATACTACAGGCAGTGGAGAAGACTTCTTGATGACTTCCTGTCGGTGAATGTGTCCATGTTGTTTTTCCAGAGGGTCTCAGTGACGTCATTCTGTACCATCAGCCCGACGACAAGAAGAAAAACCGCGGTTTCTGCTTCCTGGAGTACGAAGATCACAAAACGGCCGCTCAGGCTCGCCGTCGCTTAATGAGCGGAAAGGTGAAGGTTTGGGGGAACGTGGTGACGGTGGAGTGGGCCGACCCCATCGAAAACCCCGACCCCGAGGTCATGGCGAAGGTGAGCGTTAACGGTATTCTAAATCAAAATGTCTCCGTTAGGCTGATCTTACACGGGACGAATCCCACTGTCCAGGGAAGACGGGCGGTGTGCCGAGGGAAACTGTCCGACTTCACTCCATCTGTCCCAAAGAACATCATTTAGGGGCTGCTAAAAAAATCCAACAGTGCCATGGTCCCAACAAGCTTAACGTGAGGGCGAGGGAGAGAGGGAGAGAGAGAGAGAGAGAGAGAGAGAGAGAGGGAGGGAGGGCGAGAGAAAGGGAGGGCGAGGGAGGGAGGGCGAGAGAGAGAGGGAGGGCGAGAGAGAGAGGGAGGGAGGGCGAGAGAGAGAGGGAGGGAGAGAGAGGGCGAGAGGGAGGGCGAGGGAGGGAGGGCGAGAGAGAGACTCTGATAAAGTCACATGTGAGGTGAATGTGTTTGAGGAGAGGCTGACGGCTTAGTTTCTTTCTGCAGGTGAAGGTTTTATTCGTGAGGAATCTTTCTGCCGGAGTCACGGAGGAGCTGCTGGAGACGTCCTTCAGCGAGTTTGGGAAGCTGGAGCGAGTGAAGAAGCTCAAAGACTACGCCTTCATCCACTTCGAGGAGAGGGACGGGGCCGTGAAGGTGTGTTGGCTTGCATGTATATCTGATCTCGCTGATGAAACACTTGGAGGAAATGTTAACGGTGTGTGACTCGCTGCGGTTTCCCTCAGGCGCTGGAGGAGATGAACGGGAAGGAGATGGAGGGCGAGCGGATCGAGATCGTTTTTTCGCAAAACCTCCGGATCAGAAGAGGAAGGAACGCAAAGCCCAGAGGCAAGCAGCCACAAACCCGTCATGTAAGAGTGCAATCAGCCTCTTCACACGATGCAATGCCATGGGGCTATTTCAGGGCCGCGCGTTTGGATCATTCAAAAAACACAACGATGCTTTCAAACCTAAGACAAGTCGTTTAAAATCATTTTCAGGTTCAATATTTTTGATTCAATTTCTTTGAATAAAATATTTATTTTCAGATTTTCACTTTTATACATATTCTGATATTTGAATCCTTATTTTTATTCAATTGCAGATTTTACATTTTCAGATTCAAAGCAATGATTTCTTCAGGTTTCACTTTGCTTTTCGCTTTCAGATAGTTTTTAACTTTCAGATCGTTTTTCGCTTTCAACCTTTTGGCCCTGATGGTGCTTGGGGGGAGGGGGGGGGGCGGGGCTTAGCAAGGAGTAGTTGGGCATCCTGAGTGACAGGCCTCCCTCTGTCATGTTGCCTTCATGGATGTAAGTTAGCGCGAGAAATATAACTCAACACTTCCTCCACACAATACTCCCGTGATTGGTGGCAAACAAAAGTCAGAGTTCCGTTGAGCGAGCTGTCGAGCATCCTAGCGAGCATCCTAGCGAGCTGTCGAGCATCCTAGCGAGCTGTCGAGCATCCTCGTTGCAACAATCAAGGAATAAGAGCAATAAACTGCTGGAATGTGAAATGACGTATCCGCAATCAAGCGTTGTCCTTCCCCACTTCCACGTAGCTCCCTGAACGCAGCATAGCATAGGCTTGGTTTCTGCGATCAGAATCCCTTTATTAGTCCCACCGGGGATACAGTTACATCGTTACAGCGGAGAAGAGCCAAAGACAGCTTGCTTCTGCCGAAAGCATGCATACAAAAAGTATTAAGATTAAAAAAAGAATTATGATTTGTTTTAAAGTTACACACCCTGTAACAGTTGTGCGGATTTAGCAGCCAGGTATATATTGCAGTTTTTAACGGCATATATTGCACATAGTTGGTATTTATCAACAAGAGGTGTTACTAGGGGTTACTAGGTCTACTAGGGGCCGTGCTGGTTGTATAGTCTGCAGGAAGGAAGGACCTGCGGTCTCTCTCCGTGAGGCAGCGGGGCGTCAGGTCCACCAGAACAACCTGCTGGCTCGTTGCGGATACGTCATTTCACATTCCAGCAGTTTATTGCTCTTAGTCCTTGATTGTTGCAACGAGGATGCTCGACAGCTCGCTAGGATGCTCGACAGCTCGCTCAATGGAACTCTGACGCTGGCATCACTTTTGTTTCCCACCAATCACGGAGTATTGTGGGGAGGAAGTGTTGAGTTATATTTCTCGCGCTACCTAACATCCACGAAGGCAACATGACAGAGGGAGGCCTGTCACTCAGGATGCCCAACTACTCTTTGGTAAGCCCCCCCCCCCCCCCAATCACCATCAGGGCCAAAAGTCTGAAAGCGAGAACAAAAGATCGGAAACTGAAAAAAACAAGGATTCAAATATCAGAATATGTATAAAAGTGAAATCTGAAAATGAATATTTTATTCAAAGCATTGCTGAACTGAATCAAAATAATATTCAACCTCAAAAATGATTTAAAATACTTGTTTTATTTAGAAAACAAACATCGTTGTATTTTTCAAAGTTCAGGATAAAAACTTGAACTTTTCAAATAAATTGTATTTTTTTGAAAGATCAAAACTTAAGACCCTGAAATTGCTCCGTGCAAAAAGAACGAGATCCCAATTTGGCAAATTCTTGAGTTGCAATCGAGAGACAGAGGCTGAGAGCTGTATTCTGTTTGAGATGGTTTACATTTTGGATTGTTTATTTCTAGTGTCTTCTCTCTCTCTCTCTCTCTCTATAGTGTCTCTCTCTCTAGTGTCCTCTCGCTCTCTCTCTCTCGCTCTCTAGTGTCTCTCTCTCTAGTTTCTCTCTCTCTAGTTCTCTCTCTCTCGCTCTCTCTCTCGCTCTCTCTCTCTCTCTAGTGTCTCTATCTCTAGTTCTCTCTCTCTCGCTCTCTCTCTCTCTAGTGTCTCTCTCTCTAGTCTCTCTCTCTTCTCTCTCCTCAGCTCTCTCTCTCTAGTGCTCTCTCTCTCTCTCTAGTGCTCTCTCTCTTCTCTAGTGCTCGCTC